>CM019069.1:168268009-168375387 GCA_009667805.1 Leptobrachium leishanense | reverse complement strand
TAGAGGTGAGAATCTTTGCACGTATACATGATTTTTTAATTCAATATCTAATAAACCGTTGCTTACAATATTCTGCAGTAAACAATCTCTTTATTTCTAGATTATTATTTTTTTAGCATTCTTTACACTTTTTCAAAACTATTTTCGAACATGCCAAAAAGTTTGTTCACGAACTTGTGAATTGCCAAAGTTCGAATCGAACTCCGAACTGAACAGCTCATCCCTACTCCTCACATCCTGACCACCTTAAAACACTAAGGTGGTCTGGATAAGTAGTGTCCCTTTAAGGAACTTTTAAAGTAGTAAAGTAACAAATCAAATAGCATTGCACTCAATTTATATATCTCTAAGGGGCATAGGCATAAAACCTGGAAAGAGGCAGTTTCTGACCCTGGGGTGACCAGCTTGCTGTAGATTCCAAAGAATACAAGAAGACCATGAACTCCAATGCTGTGTCTAATCAGGAGAAACTCAAGGGAGGCTTTAAACTATGATTACAGAATCTACATAGACTAAAATATATCCATATGTGTAATCTAGCACGCCTTCGAGCAGATCCAAGTGACCAACTTCCAGATATGCGTCATGGGAAGGTGACTGGAAGATGATGCCATATATCCAGACATAGCTACAGGCAGATTTTACAATCATTTCAGGGGTTAATGAGATGACATTCATGCACAGAAGGCTTTGTAAGTCACTGTTGCTATCTTAGTATTATATGCTAAGGAAAATGATAAAAGGGAAAATTATATCCTTTTCCTTATTTTCCTTGTTAACATTTTCCCTGTTAACAAGGAAAATGTTGATCACAAAAGGAATAATCTGCAAATGCTGCGCTCACTAAAACAAATGAATCAGAATCAATTTGGATCATTCCATATGTCGTAACGTCGATTAAGATGGTACAACCTTATCACATAGTGCTATTCGAACTAAACAAATTAATCCCAATTGATTCATTGTTTTTGGCACCATTTTTTTTCAGAGTAGTTGAAATGTTCCTATTTTTTCAGTTAGGATATTCGGATACGTCCCAATTTCCGAATTTCAAACAAGTCATCCAAAATACGGTTCGCAACTAAACGAATCGCACATGTCTATGACACACCATAGCAAGTACACATTGGAGACGGCAATTGAAGGGTCCCCTGTTACACTTATATGTATTTTTAAGGTGCTGAGTGATTTTTGCCGTAGTGGCTCACTTGACATTGTGAGTGGTGTTATAAAAAACAATCAATATTCCTATTCATATTTACCAAAACATACAAGTTAGATCTCTGTATTCTGCTGTTGGTTTCAATCATGCAAAGGCGTGGCAAGCGTAGCTCTAGCTTGCGGGAAGCAATAAAGACAAATACACAAGCGTGTGTAGAGTAATCCCTTCAATTTGATCCATGGATTTGGCTTTATATATAACACATACAATTGAGTAACATTGACCAATCAGTGTACAGATATATTTCCACGTCAGAGTTGACCATCACGGTGTCACGTTGTGCCGCTCCAGCCCTGTCCCTCTGTATTCATATCTGTTTTTTCCCATGTGTTTCTATGCTGCTAGTCCTGGGTTGCAGTTTAGGGGTTAATTGTTTCCTTTCGTGTCTGTTCACCTGCTGATTGTTGTCCTGATCCCCTCTCTATTTAAAGCAATGGGCCCATATCCCATTGTTCTTTCATTGTTCCGGCCTGCCTGTATCCAGTCTGTGTTCTGTGCTCCTTGCTGTGTATTCCCAGTCATAGTTTGTATATTTTGTTCTAGTTGTTCTTGGTCTAGTTCCCTGTCTGTTGCTTTTCCCAGTTATTCTCGTGTTCCTGGTTTATGTTCTGTGTATGCTGATTACCTGGTTCTGACCCTTTTGCTTGGCTGACTTATTCTTATGGTTCTGGATCCCTGGCTTATGTATAAGGTACACGCTCTGGTTAATGACTCCTGGCTTTTCTTGACATTTCTTGTGGATACTCCTTGTCTGTACCGTTGTTATATTTCTCATACACATTCCTGTATACATCTGTATATCCTTAGATTCTGCACGGCGCTGCCGTATTATATTTCTTTAGAGCAGATACGGCTATTCTAAAGACCGGTCTGTCAGAATAGGGCTGCTCTATACCATGCAGGGTCTCTGGCCTAGGCTGTCTACTCTGTATCCTCTGCATATTGGGGCTTTCCTTTGTACCAGTACTAGGGTTGCACCGATACTAGTATCAGTGCCGATACTGGGTACTGCAGGAGTACTCGGTACTCGTGCAGTACCCCCGATATTTTCCCCCGATACCGGGAGCCGGCTTGCCGGCATCCAAGGGGCTTGGGTGGCTGTGCGAATGCTCTATCGGCATTCAGACAGCCACCCTGGAGCTGACCGCCATACTTACCTTCCTGAGCGGCGCCGGGAAAGTTTCCACGCTTCCGCATGTTGAAGGATCGCGGCTGGGGTCCTTCAACGAGCACACGTGCAAAGGCTTTGTCGGCGCCGCTCAGGAAGGTAAGCTCCAGGGGCTGCTGTCCGAATGCCGATAGAGCATTCGAACAGCCGCCCCATGTATGGTCTGGGGTCTGAGCTGGGGCATATATCCATGAGCTTGGGGGCAATATCCATGAGAGCTTGGGGAGAGATAGATATATCTATCTCCTATATCTCGGGATATATACATGTGAGCTGGGGGCATTTTTATGAGGTCTGTTCTTATTGGAAAATGGTCACATGACTTAAAATAAAAGTATCGGTACTCGGTATTAGTGAGTACTTGAAAAAAAGTATCGGTACTCGGTCTTAAAGTGGTATCCCTAACCAGTACCTCACCTTATGTAAGGTGCCCTCCCTGTGACTAATTGTGACACACGGTCACCCCAAAGTCACTTCTTACCATAGTTAAACCCACAAAACTCTTTGTCATATATTGAAAGAACAAAGAGAATAATGTTTTTCTTTTCTGCACCGCAACTAGAATGGCTATTAACAGGCGATTGAAAGGAATGCAGCACAGGTGTCTCTCGGCTTGCTGGATGTAGTTTACCTGTAAAAGATGCATTGTATGGTTAAACCGGCACACTTTGGGGAAACATGAAGATGCATTGTATGGTTAAACCGGCATGCTTTGAGGAAACGCGAGAAGATGCATTGTATGGTTAAACCGGCGTGCTTCGAGGAAACGTGAGAGGCATTGTATAGGATAACCTGCTGTGTGTGAAGGATTCAATGTAAAAAAAATATTATTTTTATTCAACCGTTTATTTTTTTAATCCGCAGCAAAAAGCCTTTTTTTATTGCATTTTTAGAATTTATTAGGTATTTTTTCAGGCGAAATTTGAGGTTCAGATTTTTTTTTTTTAAAAAACGAGGCTTTTTTGCACTGGAACACTTTTTTTTAATTTTTAACCATGCACTGCATTAGCGCTGGTTCCCAGCACGGGTCTTAGCGTTTCCCTAGCTGATTCGCTAATGAATCTTGTACACGGACACGGTGATCTGTTGGTGGGTTGTCAGACGCTACCTTTTAGCGACTCACGTTAGATTTTTCCTGTAGCGTTGGCGTTTTAGCTCACACCAGCTGATAGAACCCTAAATATTTCAGGATTCTCAGACCTCACATTACAGGATCTGGAAATGAGAGGTAACTGATACCACATAATGAACGGATCCCTGTACAAGCTTTTCGATGCATCGGAATATGTGGTTGGTTTTGGGAACGTATGAGGGCAGCGTGGCAAACCTTAACACGTGACCCCCAAAAAAGAATATTAATATGTCCATCTTTTACAGGGGAATGCACTGATAGAGAAATGAAACGTCGATCAACATCTGTAAAAGAACGTGTACACAAAATTCAAGAGCGTGAAAATGAGATCAGATGTATGTCACCTACAAAACAGAACGCAAACAAACCCTATGTACACAACACAAACAAAAACATGGGAACATCAAAGATAAAGTCACCAGAAACCTTTTCTAAGCAAGAAATCATAGAATTAAAGGACACAACACAAAAAAACGGCTTCTACACCTGCAACGCACAACGCAGTAAAACAGCAGGAAACCCCAAACTCGTCCCCTGTGCATCATAACAGAGAAACCGACCAGGAATGTAAGAGGGAGAAAGGACAATTGGTGGAGCTGAGAGACAACCTGAAGCTCCCGAGCCGGTAACAAAGACAAGATTCATACCATCTAAAAGTGACGCGGTGAGAGACGAACAAGCACAAACACATTGAAAGACGAGGAAGCAGAAAATGTGAGACAACCAAGGAATCCTCCACACATGTAGAGCGAACACCCGGGACCCAGCCTGAAGAAGATCCTTCAATAAGAGAATCTGTAGAGCAACAACAATCAGATGTTTGTAAAAAAGAAAAAGCGGATCCACAAACCGATACACCACCTGAAGATCCCAATGACAAGCACAGAGAGCCTGGGACAGAGACTGAAGCGGATCCACAGAGACACCACCTGAAGATCCCAATCACACTTTCAGAGAAAGCCGATCTGGCCCCGAAATGTCACTGAACAGTGAATTTCCCGGTATGGTGACATTTCAGTGCTATTCAGAGAGCAGGCAGTTTGGTGAATTGCCAGCAAATACGGTGCCTGTTCGGCAGTGAAATCCCCCATAGAGAAGCAATGCTTCATCTATTCAGACACTGAACAGATTAGAGAAGATCCCAGTTTTTTAATCTAAGACTGTCCTCTTGTTTTGCTACTTTGTTTCCGTTTAAATATACTCCCTTCCTCTACCTTGTGGATTCCCTTTACGTATTTAAATGTTTCTATCATATCTCCTCTGTCTCGTCTTTTTTCCAAGCTGTACATGCAGGGGTCAAGTCGATGGGGAACGCGTGGGAACGGAGTTCCTGCACTAATTTTGCAGAGGGAACGGAGTTCCCTTTGGTCCCATACTCTATAAAGCTTGTAGTTAGGTGTTCAATCATATATTTCTCTATTAAGTCACAATAAATATAGGATTTATGATATATTTTTGCTATATTCCACATATTTATTTGCAAAGTATTTTACCAGGAAGGATACATTGAGATTTCTCTCTTTTTCAAGTATGTCCTAGGTTTAAGAAATTAAATTGTTACAGTAGGTACAGAAATACAAGTAACAAACGGTTAGGCAGGCACATTATGGATATATACTGTATATATACACACACAGGCAGGTACAATAGGTACAAAAATACAAAGTAATAAAATGCAAGATATTAAAAAAACAACACAAATATACAGATTAAGACAGAAAATAAATATGTAGGAAATAGTCATTATGTTACATGTTTACAGGTGCATTCTGTATTGAGGTATGTTAATAGAGATCTCGAGTGACTTTAGACTGGGGAAGATTTGATGGCGTCTGGGAGGTTATTCCATAATTGTGGAGCTCTGTAGGGAAATGAGGATCGAGCCACTTTCTTTTTGTATTGTGGTATTGCAAGTAAGGTGCAGGTCCTGGATCGGAGGTTATAGGATGGGGGAAGCAGTTTATTCAGGTAGGGTGGCAGCTTCCCAGAAAACCTCTTAAACACCAGGTTGGAAAGGTGAAGGGTGCATCTCTGTATTAAAGCGATGGCCAGTTTAGTTCTTTTAACATGTCACAATGGTGGGTCATGTAGTTACATTGTAGCACAAAGTGGCAGAATGAGTTATACAATGTAGTAAGTTTCTGGAGGTGTGTTTGCGGGGCGGCTGCATACACTAGATCTCCGTAATCAATAGCTGGCATAAGCATTTGTTGTACAATCTGCTTTCTTATTGACATATATACATAAATATAGCAGTGTATATTATGAGTGTGTTTGTGTTACGTGCGAGGTGATAATTGCTTATTGGGAGACAGAAATCCTGGCGAGTTCCCACACTTCTTTTTTTAGGACTTGATCCCTGTGTACATGTTAAGATCATTAAGCCTTTCCTGGTAACTTTTCTCCTTCAAGCCGTACACCATTTTAGTAGCCCTTCTCTGAACTCTCTCTAAGATGTCTATATCCATATTTTTTTTTTTTTATTTAAAGCATAATAGCAATACAATCAGATGAGCGTCAGACAGTCTGAACCATAAGCATAAGACATAACCGTTATGTAGTGCGAACAAAAGCAAACCCAATTCGGTTCTATACCAGAAGCTCACATTGTTGAGTACAGTAAGTATATAAGTCACTACCTGAACACCAGAGAGCAGTGCAAAGATATAAGTAAATAGTAGGGAGAAACCGAGGAAAGGAAGGGCACAGAAGCAGGAATCACCAAGAGAAAGAAGGGAAAGAGTAGTAGTTAGTAGTTAGTATCCTCCTCCAATCATCAGCTCCCGGTTCAGTTGGTCCCTCTCGCGAAAAAAATTCTTACGGGAGCGCGAAAACAAGGGCTGCGAGGTGGGGGTTCCGGAACAATGGGGGAAGTAAAGTATCCGGCAAATTCGTCCTCGGAAAATGCGGCGAAGCGGCATAAGGGAGCTAAGGAGGGAGTTGCAAGAGAGTGACAGAATTCAAGGAGAGGACGAAAAAAGGATAAGAGAAGAACAAGGCCGGCAGGAGAGGCGGGGGAAGGCAAAGGAGGGTGGAGTGGTGCCAGGGAGAAATATAGAAGGGGGGGAGAGTGAGAGAAAAGAAGAAAGAAAAAAAGCGGGATGTGTTAATGTGAAGTAGCCAGATTCTCCCAGGCTGCTTGTTTAATAAAGACGGTGTAGAGTAAGACGGTTCAGCGGACGTGCAGCGGCCCCGCCGGAACACCCGAGCGGGCAGCCAGAGCAGAATTCACTGTGGGTCAGTGTTGGGCGAGTCAACTATCGTCGCGGGTGCCAAGTTAAGTCGCCCGAGACCGGCATGAGGCGGAGGACACGTGTGAACACCAGTAAAACCATTTGCCGAAATGTGCTTCGGTTTTAGTAGTTATGCCAGCCTGTAGATCCGCCATGTTTCGAACCTCCTCCATCCTAGTCAGCCACTCCCTATATGCGGGAACCAATGTCGATCCCCAGGCACGGGCAATCATCAGTCTCGCCGTCATAAGCATCGGTAGCGCCACAGATTGTTTAAAAGAGGCAGCTGAGCAAGTGGTGTGCGTGAGGAGGAATGTCCTGTGTGTGTGAGAGGCGGATCCAAATCCGTGACCTCTGCCACCGTGTCCCGTATCAAGGTCCAAAACGGTACTATCCATGGGCAGTCCCACCAGACGTGTAGATAGGAGCCCACTGGGCTCTCACATCTCCAGCAGTTTGGCGTAAGATGAAGCCCTATGCGAAAGAGCAATGCTGGTGTGCAGTACCACATTGAGAGCACCTTGTTTGAGTTGGACTGCAACCTGGACTGGGGTGAGCCATGGTGTGTGAGCTCATAAGTTTCCCGCCATTGCGAATCCGTCACTGGGGCGTCTAACACCCGGTCCCACGCCAGTTCAAAGGCCGGGGAGACTTCTCCCATAGCCACCTGTATAAGTCAGTATATGGTTGATATTCTGTGACTAATTGGGCGTTTAGCTGTGCAAAGGTCCTCAAAGGGTGTGGAAGGTCTGATCAACCTATGTTGGGCCGGTAGCGAGTGTAGGTAGTGCGAGACTTGTGTAAAATTGAAACGTTCCAGGGGTGTCGGAGGGATCTCCGATTGCATACGTTCCCAAGGTGGACTCAGCTTCTGTCTGGAAAGCCCTAGGTACGGTATGACTCCCCCATACGACTACAGAGGTTGGGATGAACCCCTACTGGGAAGTTTGGGTTTTTCTTGAGGTGCAGTAGCTGGGATGGGTAAGAGGACAGCGACCATCTTCTCACCGCTGTTCTCCAAACTCGCATGGTGGCACCGATGTAAGGGTGCCGAAGAGTCTGTCATCTGTTTGTCAGATCGATCCAAGGGACCATGTCCAGGTCCTGTCAGAGAGCACGTCTACCACCACTGGTCCATTCCACAATGCGGAGTAGGTGGGAAGCCTGATAGTATAGATGGATGCCTGGCGCCACCTGTCGCCTTCGATCTTGTCAACGTGCGGAAGCTGATACGCGGCCGTGTCATGCTCCACACAAATCTGGAATCGGATTGGATCTGATGAAAAAATGAGAGTGGAATGAAAATAAGCAGCGTCTGAAAAAGATAGTGCATTCTCGCAATTTTGACACTTTCAATCGTATTTTTTTATTTTTTTACCCCGTTCGTCGGCTTGTCGGCTTTTTCCAGTGGTTGGTCTGCGCTGTGATCTGCGGCTCGATGGCTTTTTCCAACCTGTTCGGTGTGTTTTTGTGGCGGTTCTGGCGGGATTGCGGGCCTTGCGGCAGGTTTTCCCTGCACTCTGGGGGCCCTGCAGAGAATACTGAATTCACTGCAGGGTGGAAAAATTGGATTCCCCGAACTACAGGAAAATGCGGGTAACAAGAGCGCCGAAATTTCAGTGCTCTCTGAATGACCCGCAATAGTGTTTTTTTTATGTTCTATTGGAGAAAAATGCTACACTACAAGAGGGCAGCATCCCATGTAACTGTTATGGAAAAATGAGAGATAGCAAAAAAATACAAATTGATTTCCTTTTTTTTTTTTTTTCACTTTTAAAGAACAGGTTTTACCATTGGAGGGCAGCGTTACTTGTAACTTTTTTTTTTAAAAAAATCAAATTTTATTTCCTTAACAAACGTCTATATATTTTTTCTTGACAAAGTTAGCCTACACATGCGAGGTGAACTTGTTTGCGAAAAAAAGAGATATTCAAAGTTTTTTTTGTATAACTTTTCATACATGTGATTTGTTTTTCTACTTTTAATGAACAGGTTTGGCCACAGGAGGGCAGCATTCCTCGTTTCCTTGTAACTGTTAAAGGACTACTTACTTTTTACTTCCTTAGCAAATCTCACTTATTATTCTACAGAACGTTAAGCTCCGCAGCAGGGTGCCCTTCATGGCACAACATACCTTGATACAGAATGCACCTGTAAACATGTAACATAGTGACTATATTTATCTTCTGTGTTAATTTGTATATTTGTGTTTTGTTTTTAATATCTTGTATTTTATTACTTTGTTTTTCTGTAACAATTCAATGTTCTTGAACCCAGAACAAACTGAAAACGAGAGAAATCTCAATGTATCCTTCCTGCTAAAATACTAAATAAATAAATAAATAAAAATAAAATAAAAAGGAAAAATTGTGTGGGGGGAGGGGGAGAGAAGAGAATATTTTACTTTTATTAATTTTATTTCTACATGTTATTTTTTTAATTTGTTCTGTTTTTGTTGCTTCATTTTTAAAGAACAGGTTTCACCACAGGACTATCGCTTAGCTATGTCACACTATTGCAATATTAAGCTGAACCTGCATCTGTATCGATCAATGTTTATTTACAGTAATGTGTGTATATATATATTAGCTTTTCCCCGCGGCTTCGCTCGCGTGGATTATAGGATTTGTTAAAATTGTTTTTTAAAAGAAACTTGTTTTTTTGGTAGAACCCCCCCCCCCCCCCCCACTTGGGATTTTTGGAAAATTGCAAAACACGTAAGTGCCAAATTTCACACCTGTAACATCTTTGGTTTTTAAAATATAGGTATACTGATAAAAGTATTCACATCCCTTCCCCCCCCCCCCTACCTGGATTTTCAGAAAATGGTAAAACAATATTTTTTTCCACGAAGATTGTAAATATCGAATTTCACACCTGTAACCTCATTGGTTTTTGAAATATAGGTATAGTGATAAAGGTATTCATCCCCCTTTTTTGCCCCCCCCCCCACTGGATTTTTGGAAAAATGGTAAAATACGTGTTTTATTTTCAAGACGAATCTAAATACCAATTTTCACGTCTGTAACATCTTCTGTTTTTGAGATGTAGGTATCCTGCTGAAAAGTATTCACCCCCCTTTTTTTCACCCACCATGTGGGATTCTTGGAAAATGGTAAAACATGTTACAGGTGTGAAATCTGACACATCTTTGGTTTTTGGAAATATAGGTATACTGATAAAATCTAACAAAAGTATTCAACCCCCCTTTTTCCCCCTCCCACTGGATTTTTGGAAAATGGTAAAATAGGTGTTTTTTTGTTTCTCAAGACAAATCTAAATACCAATTTTCACATCTGTAACATCTTCTGTTTTTGAGATGTAGGTATCCTGTTTAAAAGTATTCACCCCCTTTTTTTTACCCCCCACTTGGATTTTTGGAAAATGGTAAAACACGTGTGATAGCCGGAAAATTCTGCCTCAGCTTGATGTGTGTCCGTAATCTTCTATTCTCTAACTAAACTATCTCTCCGTAACAAAATAACTCATGGTCGACCAGTGAGAAGGAAGTAACTGGAAATGATGACAAGACACAAAGTTTTCCTTCGCTTCGTTCTCCGTTGTATGTTTGGTTACATGTGCTTATATACATTTACATGACATTTCAATATCCTATCAGAGAAGTAACACGTACTAAAATGCATACAGCAGCATATTAAAAGTTACAATACAGAGTAACACAAAGATAAACATTTCTGCAGTACCATAAGTTTTCCTAACGTTTCATTATTTAACAGGAATTAACATCTGTTTGCTTCTGGACTTTTTTACTCCCTATTTTCCTAACCTCCGCCCTTATCTTGGGTGTGCTTTAACACATTTACACATGGCTGCAGATTCTTAGGTGAGATGCATTTCTGAACTGTCAGCTTGTTAATAGAATGCTAATTAGAGCAAAGTTCATTTCAAGGCATATAAGCATTTTGTATTCCAATCAAATATTTTCATAGCAGCCTGATCGTATTAGGTGCATTCCATCAATCCATCATTTTTATCACATCGTGATCAATAAACTAAAAAACAACACTGTCACGTTCCCATGCCCGCCCAGTACTTCAGAGGCCGGGTCACTCTTAGCCGGACGCAGGATTTAAACCCACGCAAGAATGACCCAGGGAGACACCCTGACCATGCAGGCCTCTTCTCCAAGAGTGGGAACACAATATTCACTGGTGACAGCGAGTAATCACACTTATTATACTAAGATAGAAATAGCAAAAGGAAAGGGGAGAAGGAATTTTAAATTGCAGCTATAATGATAATTGCTGTGGATGCTGGTAGTCATCGGTTTTACCCTAACCAGCACTTGAGTAGCTAAGGAGGTAGTGCAATTTAATTAAAGGATAGGTGTGGGGTTGTGAGGTTAAAGTACTGCAAATTAATCTTAAAGAAACAACTAAAAAAGGATCAGCTAACTATATGTATGTGTTACATTCATCTACTAGTATATTAAGCAATTCTACCATATGTGTACCCATTACATCTGAAATGTACCTTCCCTTATGCCTAAGGAGTGGACACATTACTCAATCTGGAAAACTGTTTTCTCTAAACCCTGTGGGGGAATGCTTCGATAATCAAGAGGGGTAACTTTAGGCATACTTGTGTTAATGGTTTTACTCATATGCTTACATAGACACTTAAGAAGCATTACAAAATCGTATATAGCAATAAAGATAAAGAGAACAACTATACATCCCATCAATATTTTCTTTCCTAGATTTCCTATCCATGATCCTAGTCCAAAAGTCCAGTCAAAACCTTCAAACACACCTGTCGGAGCCTTCCGTAGCCTAGCTCAAACCTCATCCAACTCATCCATGTCATGTTCAATTGCACCTGCTTGGTCTTTAATGTATGTACGACAGGAATCACCAATTCCAACTAGCTGGCACACCCCTCCTTGTGCCGCTAGCAAATAATCCAGCGCTAATCTATTTTGCAAAGCAACTATGCGCATCTGCTCTTGCTCTGCGGAAAGCTTTAAAATACTATCTTCAGTACAATTAAAAGCATCATCTATATCATCAACCAAATAATTAAGCTTTTTGTAAAGACGTGCAATGCCAATAAACCAGAAAAGACCTGCCGGAATCACCTCAGCTAAGTCAGATTTAATTGACGTTCTAAAAGCAGCTCTCTTTAGCCTAATCTTTCCTTCTGGAAGTGTGTCATGAATATTAAATGCGGGTAGTACAAATCCTAAAAAAACAAGGTTCAAAATGTTTGAGGGGTATTACCTTTGTCGCCCATCTACCACAAAGCCAACAATAACCAAAAGGTAACCCTGTCCTACTACTTTGGCTGGTATATAGAGGCAAACCTAAGAGAAGAAACACTGTCTGTTGAGTAAGAAATTTGCGGTCACTAGTTGGTGTTGATGCAAAATTATAAGTTGTGAACACAGGAGCCTCCTCGTACATCTTACATCTGAATAAAATAGTCCAGTTTATAGGTGACACTTTAAAGTCATGATAAATTCCTGAATCACAGTGCTGCATCATTAACAGGTCTCTGCAAATGGACGCGGGCAGGTTCCTTCTCTATCACACTATATTAAGTTAAATTACCATGATCAATTAATTCTTGTAAAGCCGTGTCATTAATAGGAAAACCTATGAATAGAAACTCATATTATAAGCTGTGCGGGGCCTGACTACATATCTAGCACGAGTCATTCTTCTGCGATTCCTTAAAGATCAACTTAATGGATTCATATACATATTATCTTTTCTATGAGGACTCACTGAGTTCCCTCGTATTCCTAACCAATCCCAAGTTAGAACCAATATCCTGACTGTGTGTTTCATCTTTCAGACACACCATGAATGTAAAAAAATGATAATAAAGTGTGATAAAGCCCCAAGTTACAGCACAACATAATATCAGGGGAGTCAGTTCATGAGACTCAGGGGATTGATCTTCCCCTCCTACTTATAAGTGTCACTCTTTCTTCTTTATCACGAGAGTCTCCAAATTCTTCAAGAGTCACTTGTTTGGGGGAGAAACCCCGGCCTCCCGATAACTGGTCCTGACTGTGTGGGGGGAAACCCCGGCCTCCCGATAACTGGTCCTGGCTGTGTGGGGGGAAACCCCAGCCTCCCGATAACTGGTCCTGGCTGTGTGGGGGGAAACCCCAGCCTCCCGATAACTGGTCCTGGCTGTGTGGGGGGAAACCCCGGCCTCCCGATAACTGGTCCTGGCTGTGTGGGGGGAAACCCCGGCCTCCCGAT
The DNA here is from genome assembly GCA_009667805.1 of Leptobrachium leishanense. Taxonomy (NCBI): domain Eukaryota; kingdom Metazoa; phylum Chordata; class Amphibia; order Anura; family Megophryidae; genus Leptobrachium; species Leptobrachium leishanense. The sequence continues at coordinate 168,362,399 of CM019069.1, read as the reverse complement.
AACTAGTCCTGACTGTGTGGGGGGAAACCCCGGCCTCCCGATAACTGGTCCTGGCTGTGTGGGGGGAAACCCCGGCCTCCCGATAACTGGTCCTGGCTGTGTGGGGGGAAACCCCAGCCTCCCGATAACTGGTCCTGGCTGTGTGGGGGGAAACCCCGGCCTCCCGATAACTGGTCCTGACTGTGTGGGGGGAAACCCCGGCCTCCCGATAATTGGTCCTGGCTGTGCCTCCTTGCTTGCTTCTGCTTGGCTGTGATCCATCCATCGCTTGTAAGCCATCGTTATCCTGCTTGTGTCCTCCTTGTTCCTCCTGATTATCTGCTTGACCACCACTTGATCTGGAGGTAAAAAAGAAAGATCTATCACCGTAGATGCCGTTCAATTTACTAATCAAGTGCGCCACATATTCTGCCTGTGCTACACAAATATCATCTGTTATAACACGAGGCCCTATCTTTTTACATACAAACCTTGCTGCTAAAGCCTTAGCGCTCTGTTCTTATGTCTGACACCATAAGGGGGTAATAAAAATTAAGGGGGGTAATATATACTCAACTTCCCCTCGTTGTATGACTAAAGGCCATTCATATCCTTTTGTCATACACAAAGTTTCCCAAAGCTTAAAAATCTGCCTCTGAGGCCGTAGCCTGGAGGTTTACTATATCTCGATCTTGGTACAATTGTAGTATCATTACCATCAATCTCTGGATGTCCGGATGAGTGTCATAGTCTGGGTGTGGAGTAGCTGATGCAGCGACCTGTTTTGACACTGCGTCTGCTAAATAAAGCATTACCTTGTGACACTGGGCCTGAAGCATTGGTGCGGGTTTGGCATTTAACATTCCTTTCTGATAACAATTACTGACAAAAATTCTTTTACAACAATCTGCATGAGATACATTTACCGTCCACTGTCACAAGTCCTATCTGCTTCCAAATCTGACCAAAATCATGCACTACCTTAAAAGTATGTCCGGAGTCAGTATATATATATATAATATATAGTCATGTCTTTCCCTTTAAACAACTTCCACGTCTGTATCAGAGCAATTAATTCTGCTGCTTGAGCTGAAACACAAGGAATAGAATGTTCCAGAAGGACCTTGTCTACATCTGAACTATAGCAAAGCCAGAAGAAACAAACCATTTATAAACACGATCTCACTGACTTCTATAGGAGTAAACTGCAAGTCCCCTCCAGGTGTGGCGTCTTGCTGCAGTTGTTTTACACAGTCATGGGAGTCGTCATCCATTTATGGTGGGGGTGGATTGTGTATTGTATATTTTAAGGACTAACACAGCAGGACCTACGGATGGCCCAGCATATAGTACATGACAGTAAGATTGTGAGTGTGAGTAAATATCTTATCATAGTTGTATCGCTTTTGCGCTGTCATATGTTGTGCTTTGTTTAAGGACATTTAAAACTTAATATACAAAATGAGTGAGTGTGACAACACTAGCGCTTCACAAGTTTCTATCACAATGGCACATGCTGCAACTGATCTTAAGCATGCCGGCATCCCCGATCCTAAGCATGCCGGCATCCCCAATCCTAAGCATGCCGGCATCCCCCGATCCTAAGCATGCCGGCATCCCCGATCCTAAGCGTCCCGGCATCCCCCGATCCTAAGCATGCCGGCATCCCCGATCCTAAGCATGCCGGCATCCCCGATCCTAAGCATGCCGGCATCCCCCGATCCTAAGCATGACGGCATCCCCGATCCTAAGCATGCCGGCATCCCCGATCCTAAGCATGCCGGCATCCCCCCAACCACTGCATGTAAAATTTTGAATAAACTGCCATTAGTATCCATTGCCGTGGCTCTGAGTCAGAACGCCCGCAGCTATCCTTCCATCCTCTTTGCAATCGAGGTGTATAGGTGAGCTGTACTGAGGCAATCCAAGTGCTGGAGCTGTACACAAGGACTGCTGGAGAGTTTTGTAATCATGTAACAGTTCATCAGTCCATTGAATGGTGTCTGGGCTTGTTTGGTGCAAAAACGAAGAGTAGAATCATAAAATGAACAGTCTGATAGCCAATGTCTGCAACACTTTATCACGCCTAGAAAGGACATCATGGAAGCTTTATCATGTGGTCGTGGCAATTTCGTGAGCGCCTGCACTCGCTCTGAGGACAACTGTCTCTGACCTGGAGAAAGGGTGAATCCCATGTATTTGACATTAGACATGTGCACAGCACAAAATTTCGTTTTGAACTAATGGATTAGTCCTAAAATGCAATTTATTTAGTTACTAAAGAAATTCGTTTTCAGTTCTTTAGTATGAAAACTAATTTCATTCATCCGAAAACCAGTGGATACAATTACTATTGTAGTGGCTCCTCAATTGGCTGAGATTGCTGCTTGTTACAGTATCTCTCACTCTCAGCACAATGTGGGCCATATTATATAGTTGGTGCTAACTTAACCAGAGCTGTTGTAAACTTCCCAGAGCCATTATAGCCTATGGAGGTTTTCAGTTTACAACAGCTCTGGTTAAGTTAACACCAACATTGGAATACTGCCCCGTGTCAGGCAAAGCTGTTACAGTAACTGACTGCTGCTCATCACAGCGCTCAGAGTTTCAGGAAACTAGTAAATAATATTTTTAGATATAAGAGGTTAGAACAATATTATTTCCTTGTTTTACTGAAACTCTGAGCGCTGTTACAGTCAGCTACTGTAACAACTGAGCCTGATACATTGTACTGAGAGATAATGTAACAAGCAGCCTATCTCAGCGCTCACAGCCACTGGATTTAAAGGGCTGAAAAAAAGTATCCTCTCTGTATAATTTTTAGAACATCCTCCTGCATTAATTAATACCCCTCTCTGTATAATGTATACAACATCCACCTGCATTAATTAATACCCCTTTCTGTATACTATATATAACATCCTCCTGAATTAATTAATGTCCCTCTCTGTATAGAACATCCTCCTCAATTTATACCTTTCTCTGTATAATGTATATAACATCCTCCTGCATTAATACCCCTCTCTGTATAATGTATAGAACATCCTCCTGCATTAATTAATGCCCCTCTCTGCAGATCTTCGGATGTTGCGATGTTGCACTCTTCATTGCTGGTCTCCTTCACTCATCAATGTAATATCACAAAAAGGACTGAAACTAAAATGTAGTGCATTTTATTTTAGTTTCTTTCGCTTTTTGTACTGAGCAGTTTCGTTTCTCTTGAGTCATACTAAAACTAAATTATCCCAAAATTCTGACTAAATCGTTTTAGTACTAAAACGAATGCACATGTCTATTTGACATCGAGTAGGAGATTTTCTTGAGCGACTCCTTGTGGCCTGCTTGAAATAAGTACAATAGCAAACGTTTAGAGTCTCTGAAACAACTCTCCTCGTCTGGGCTGCACAGCAATAGGTCATCCACGTATCGGAGCGACGTAGAGCCATACTGCGGGGTTCGTGACTCAAGAGTTTGCTTGACCACGGCACTGAAAACCGCCGGCATATCTCTAAAACCCAGAGGTAATCTTGTCTATGTAAATTGACTACCTCTATACGTGAGCACAATCAGTGGTCTTGTCAGGGTGTACCGGAATGCTAAAGAAAGCAAAACATAAATCTAAGACTATAAAACACTGAGAATCATGGGGAATTGCAGCAATTAGACCATATATATCTGGCACCAAAAAAGCGCAAAGGGCTGTATCAGGGCATATACTGCGGAGATCCTGGGTGGATCTATATTCTTGCTTACCAGACTTAAAACCGGTGGATTGGACTTTTATAGGGTGACACAGTGGGTACAATTATATTTTTCTGTAAAAGTTCCTGAATAGTGCAATCCCTATTTGTTACTCTTATGTAAGTGGATACTGTTTGCAGCATACAGGCTGGACACGTGGTTTGAGTGTGATGTGGTGTACAGTCAATCAGTCCGGGGTCAGTAGAAGAAGTGGCCCATAAACTGTCAGGTAGGTCAGCTAAATGTTCTAATACAAATAACAAAACACTTAAATAATATCACTTTAGCCTGCAAGTCGTCTAGGGGAATAAAAGAATCACCTACCAATGGAATCATGTCACAATCCTACAACCATCTAAAATACTGGGGTCTACACAAAAAAAAACAACCTAAGTCATGAATAATAAGTCCCTTAATACAAATATTTTGTCATGTTCTATCTCAAACTTAAAGGGACCAAAGAAAAAAAAGGGAGATCTAACATTGTTATGATGCTCCTGCACAAAACTCCACACTGCTGCAACAGACCCTTAGTCTCATCAGTAAAAGATAAGCTGCCATCTGTTCCTCTCCTTAAGGACAGTGCGCTGTTAAGGTGGGGTCACCTGGTGACCCTATGTGCCAAATAATGAGGTGGATGTTCCATTATTTGGTCATACAATTTCGAGCCTTATGAGCTCATAAAACAACAAACAAAGCAGGTTTCCTGACTCCTCTGTCTACCTTGCCTTGGATAATACTGAAACTTTCCTAAATTACAGGATCAGAAACAACATGGGTTTACCTCAGGGAGATCATGCCAAACTAATCTTATAGATTTTTTTTGGTTGGGTAACAAAAATAGACACAGGTGGTGCAGTAGACATTGCTTATTTAGATTTCAGGAAGGCTTTTGATACTGTTCCGCATAGAAGGCTTATCAATAAATTGCAATCTTTGGATTAGGCAGTGGCTGAGTGACAGGCAACAGAGGGTTGTGGTAAATGGAGTTTATTCGGCACAAGGTCTTGTTACCAGTGGGGTACCTCAGGGGTCAGTACTTGGACCCATTCTCTTTAATATTTTTATTGGTGATATTGCAGAAGGTATTAATGGAAAAGTATGTCTTTTTGCTGATGACACAAAGATTTGCAACAGGGTTGACGTTCCTGGAGGGATCAGCCAAATGACAAATGATTTAGGTAAACTAAAAAAATGGTGGGAGCTGTGGCAATTGAGTTTTAATGTGGATAAGTGCAAGATAATGCACCTGGGACGTAAAAACCCAAGGGCTGAATATAGAATATTTGATACAGTCCTAACCTCAACATCTGAGGAAAGGGATTTAGGGATTATTATTTCAGAGGATCTAAGGGTAAGTAGTCAATGTAATAGAGCAGCAGGAAATGCTAGCAGAATGCTTGGAAATGCTGGCAGAATGCTTGGTTGTGTAGGGAGAGGTATTAGCAGTAGGAAAAGGGAAGTGCTCATGCCACTGTACAGAGCACTGGTGAGACCTCACTTGGGGTACTGTGTGCAGTACTGGAGACCGTATCTCCAGAAGGATATAGACATCTTAGAGAGAGTTCAGAGAAGGGCTACTAAAATGGTGTACGGCTTGAAGGAGAAAAGTTACCAGGAAAGACTTAATGATCTTAACATGTACAGCTTGGAAAAAAGACGAGACAGAGGAGATATGATAGAAACATTTAAATACGTAAAGGGAATCCACAAGGTAGAGGAAGGGAGTATATTTAAAAGGAAACAAAGTAGCAAAACAAGAGGACATAGTCTTAGATTAGAGGGGCAAAGGTTTAAAAGTAACATCAGAATGCATTATTTTACTGAGAGGGTGGTGGATACATGAAACAGTCTTCCAGTAGAAGTGGTAGAGGCCAAAACAGTAATTGAATTTAAGCAAGCATGGGATAGGCATAAGGCTATCCTAAAAAAAAGATAAATCCAGGTAAAGTATCCATGTAATTGGGCCGACTAGATGGGCCGAAAGGTTCTTATCTGCCGACATTTTTCTATGTTTCTATGTTTCCACATTCATCTTTGCTTGTCCTGCCTTAAATCTCTGACCTCCTCCTCTGTCCTGTGCTCTCATTCACATCACACTCTGCATCCATACTACTAATCACCTTCACATCACCTTCTGCATACATACTGCTAATCACCTTCACATCACCTTCTTCATGCTCTCTACTGGAAAGTAACCTGTATCTACCATATCTAGGATAGGCTTTTCTAACTCTTTTGGCCTCATCCCGTACCATCCTGTCTCAGTCTGCTTAATGAGCCGGCTGCAAGCGGGGAACATGTTATCCATTAACCCTTTCGCTGCTGAGGCTTTTCCCGCCCCTGTGCTGAGGTCATTTTTTACCTGTTTTGCGCATCATGTTTAAACGTGTTTTTAAGGCTTATTTTAGTATATGACACCGACATATTATATATCGTTCTTTCCGTCAGACTCGGTAGATTCATAATATGTCATTATTATATGTATACGTTATGTCATGTCTGTATATTATAACAAAAAATGCAATAAAATATGTATTTTCAATAATTTACAATGTGTAAAGTGTTTTTTTCCACATTTTAACATGCGAGCAATTGCGGTTATATTTTGTATGGGGTGCGCTTGTTAAAAAAATTAGAGATGGGGTCTCGTTACATTTTTTTTTGGGGAAAATGACACTATTTTTAACAAACGCACCGCATACAAAAATCGTTAGTGCAGCATCATTGTTCACATTATAATTGAAATGGGAACAATATTGCTACACTAACAAACCAAAAAAAATAAAAAATAATTTTTTTTTTTTTTTTTTAATTTTTTTTTTTTTTTTTTTACAAAATTTTTAACTTTCATGTTTGGTATCGTTGGAACGGCCATGCTCTGGCCGATCCAACCATATCAAAATTTAACCCCTAACTGCCACGGATCGGGAGATAGGGAGTTCATTGGAACTCCCTATCTCCACACTTGGTGGCAGTTAGGGGATAACTGTAGGACTGGCGTCATCGTGCTACGCACGATGACGCCAGTCCTCTGGGGGAGTTCCCGGAAGCTTGGCCGACATCCAAGATGTCGGCCAGCTCCGGGAAAGGATCGCGAACCGGCGCTTTTCAGCGCCGATTCGCGATCCAGCTCCCCAGGGGTTAATGCCAGGCATCATTTGGAAGGGCAGGCTGTGCCCTTCCAAATGATGCCTGGGTTAAGCCCCTGTGCGCCGCCGATCGGGAGGGAGAGAGCTCCGAAGGACCTCCCCCCCCTCCCTTTCAGGCGCCTCCTCCGCACATGCGGGGGGGGGCGCCTGAATTAGGTGTCATCGCGCCCCCGCGATGACACCTAATAATGGCGGCTGCTGGTCCGGATGCCGGGCTGACATCCAGGATGTCAGCCCGCACCGGAGGGGCCAGCGATCGGCCGGAACCCGGCCGAACGCTGACCCCGATGGGAGGACGCGCTCAGCGCGTCCTCCGCATACCAGCGGGAATGCTGAGGACGCGCTGAGCGCGTCCTTAGCATTCAAGTGGTTAAACTCTGTATGAATATAACAACCAAATCATCTTCCATTGTCTCATATCCCAAATTACAATCTATAAATCTCATCACAAAACTCTGCACTGTTTCTCCATTCATTTGTTTCCATACCATTTTCCTTTCACCATGTCTCTCCATACACTTTCCTAACCTCTTCTCACATTGACTCATAAATTATCCTCCGCATCCTTTGGATAATCAAGCTCTGCCTTAAGTACATTTCATCCTATCTAAAAACATTCACCATATTTTGTAACCATTCCTAATGACATATTCCATAGTCTCCTGTCAATAACTGTCATACCCCGCGGCGCCGGGCTCGCAAGAAAGACAAAAAGTCTAAAACATCACATTAACCCTTGCAATACCTGCCTAGTATATTCTGCCTAGACCTATTGGATTTCAACTTGGATATGCCTATGGATTTTGATACCACGCTAGAAATAACCTACTTCTATTTGCCAAGGACTTTATTTTTGCTGCAAATATTATATTATTTTTCTGGACTTTTCATAATTCCCTGGAACCTACAGCCATATTACACCCCTGGACTCCAACTCCCAGTATCCCTGCACCTTCATTGTATTCTCTTTATACCAGTGTTTTCTGGATTAATTCCTATACCTGCTTAATCATCTTCAGTGTTCTGTGTATCCTCTTTAAATTAACCCTTTCTTGTTTGTCTTTCTCTGGAGTCCTGTGTAAGCTATTTATTCCTGTAGTGTCCCTCTGTTTAATATCCTAATATCTTATGTACTTTAGCCTCTTTTTATTGCTCAGTTTCATACAGTGTTATCAGTTATCCCTAATCATTACTTATCCTCTTGTTAATTGTTTTCTTGGTTATTATCTATTCAGTGTCTGCCCTATTACTTAATTTGCTTAGTATCTACTTCCCCTGTGTGGCCCTTTTGCTTTTGTCTATTGTCTATTTGCTTATAAACCCTTCAGTTTATATGTGCCTGCTCCACTTTTTGTGTTACCGCACACTAGCTCAAACCCCGCAACCCTGAACGCTGAATCAGTTATATAACAATAACATTTGGCATTGGATACATCTCTTGAGTTATGCCACTGGCCCTAATAGGGTGTATCACAGCATCTGGACAACCTCTTGCCCAGGTATTACAAGTGATTTGTTTACAACATTTCTACATTTCAAGACATTCTTATATTTGAGTTTGCGCTCATAAAGCATGTTTGGTTAGTAGGTTTAGAGCTGGGATCTCCATCCTGTAGCAAAAGCAAAGTCAAGCAAATTAAACATTATTATGATCTTATATCTATCAAATTATCAAGGGCAGTAAATGTGGGTAGATGTGGGGTTTTCACTTGAGACCAGTAATCCAGTCTCGGTATTTTTGTGATGACCTACTCAAACAATGCTCAGCCACACAGTTACAGCACGTTATACAATATATTTATACACAGTATATAGTATATATAATTGACTTATGTTGTCAGGGAGAGATATATGAAACAATAAAATCCTACCTATCCAAATCCCCAAAACAATAAAACAATAAACACATAACTGCACAGAATCCAATTCTGCTATATATATATATCTCTACATACATATATATATACTTGGGATCCAATCCCAAAACTGGAACCATTCTGATCAAGGAAAGACCATCTTTCCATCCAGCACAATACAGGCCTGTTTTCTACGCGACACAATCATCACAATCAAAAAATAAAAATTGAGTTCCTATCGTCAGACAGGAAGGCGCAGATACAACAAAGAACTGTTATTTTCTACGTACCTTCCTGTGGGACGATATCCCGGAATCGATGCCCCCAAATTGATAGCCGGAAAATTCTGCCTCAGCTTGATGTGTGTCCGTAATCTTCTATTCTCTAACTAAACTATCTCTCCGTAACAAAATAACTCCTGGTCGACCAGTGAGAAGGAAGTAACTGGAAATGATGACAAGACACAAAGTTTTCCTTCGCTTCGTTCTCCGTTGTATGTTTGGTTACATGTGCTTATATACATTTACATGACATTTCAATATCCTATCAGAGAAGTAACACGTACTAAAATGCATACAGCAGCACATTAAAAGTTACAATACAGATTAATACAAAGATAAACATTTCTGCAGTTTCATAAGTTTTCCTAACGTTTCACTATCTAACAGGAATTAACATCGGTTTGCTTCTGGACTTTTTTACTCCCTATTTTCCTAACCTCTGCCCTTATCTTGAGTGTGCTTTAACACATTTACACATGGCTGCAGATTCTTAGGTGAGATGCGTTTCTACACCGTCAGCTTGATCATAGAATGCTAATTAGAGCAAAGTTCACTTAAGGCATCAGCATAAACTCATGTCGTATATTTTCATAACTGCCTGATCGTGATAGGTAAATCCCATCATGTATAATCTATTGTCTTCTCGTTATATTGTGTTATTTCAATGTCAGGCACATGTTTGAGGTTTTTATTTAGAGCTGGATGTTTTTATTTTAAGCAAAGGTTTGGAAAAATAATTAAGTTAATTTGGATTCGAAAATTCAGAAATGAAATGTATCCCTGTATTGTACAATAACATCTCTGCATCAGCCACGGCCTGAAATCCATCCACAAACGTTCCAAATGGGTCTTTTAATGGTCGTTAAATGGGCGCGTGGTGTTATAGACTAAAGCAGAGATCCTGGAATTAAGTCTCAAATGACAGAATTATTTTACCTCCTTTTCTGTGATATTTCAGCTCATGGAACTCTTTACATTTGCAAAAAATTAAGAACTGCACAACATAGATAAAGTAGAATTCTTCTTACAGAACTTAACCGGTTCACTGTAAATGTCAACCCTGCCTCCAGGACCTCTCACGGTGCGATGACATGGAAAAGTATGTCTTTTTGCTGATGACAAACAGGGTTATTCAGAGAGAGGTGAAAAGCAGGAGAATGAAAAATTCTAGGTCAAAATAGCCGATTTGGAAAGTGAGATGAAAGGGAGAATTTTTCTGGTTTGGCTATTTTGACCTAGAATTTTTCATTCTCCAGTCATTCTCCAGTCATTCTCCTGCTTTTCACGCTCTCTGAATAATTTTGCAACAGGGTTGACGTTCCTGGAGGGATCAGCCAAATGACAAATGATTTAGGTAAATTAAAAAAATGGTCGGAGTTGTGGCAATTGAGTTTTAATGTGGATAAGTGCAAGATAATGCACCTGGGACGTAAAAACCTAAGGGCTGAATATAGAATATTTGATACATCTGAGGAAAGGGATTTAAGGGTTATTATTTCAGAGGATCTAAGGGTAAGTAGTCAATGTAATAGAGCAGCAGGAAATGCTGGCAGAATGCTTGGAAATGCTGGCAGAATGCTTGGTTGTGTAGGGAGAGGTATTAGCAGTAGGAAAAGGGAAGTGCTCATGCCACTGTACAGAGCACTGGTGAGACCTCACTTGGAGTACTGTGTGCAGTACTGGAGACCGTATCTCCAGAAGGATATAGACATCTTAGAGAGAGTTCAGAGAAGGGCTACTAAAATGGTGTACGGCTTGAAGGAGAAAAGTTACCAGGAAAGGCTTAATGATCTTAACATGTACAGCTTGGAAAAAAGACGAGACAGAGGAGATATGATAGAAACATTTAAATACGTAAAGGGAATCCACAAGGTAGAGGAAGGGAGTATATTTAAAGGGAAACAAAGTAGCAAAACAAGAGGACATAGTCTTAGATTAGAGGGGCAAAGGTTTAAAAGTAACATCAGGAAGCATTATTTTACTGAGAGGGTGGTGGATACATGGAACAGTCTTCCAGTAGAAGTGGTAGAGGCCAAAACAGTAATTGAATTTAAGCAAGCATGGGATAGGCATAAGGCTATCCTAAACAAAAGATAAATCCAGGTAAAGTATCCATGTAATGGGGCGACTAGATGGGCCGAAAGGTTCTTAGGCTAGGGTCAGATGAAAGCATTTGTTCCCCGCGAACGTGAAAAAGTGCGTCCGAACACATTGACGTATTTTTTCACGGAATGCGCAAAAACGGTCAGACGACGCGCATTTTCGTGCGTGATTTTTTTTACGGATCGTCAATAAAACTCTTTTTGCGTCTGGACGTTATGTAGGCTGGACATTAGCAGCGTCTGACATCTCCTAATCACGCACACACGCCGCTATGCCGCCGCAGCAAACTCTGTACGTCAGTACTAGCGGTTCTGCATTCTTGAAAAAATGCGTTCAAATTCCACTTGCGTTGCACGTCCGGACTTTCGTGCGACCGTACTTCGTATATTGGCCGTCATTGCCCGTCATTTGCTGCTAGTGCGGCCGTGATTAAGTGCGCCAGAATGCACGTTAAAAGTGAGCTGGTCTGACCCCAGCCTTATCTGCCGACATTTTCTATGTTTCTATGACATCAGAAAGGGACTCCCACCACGTCTTCGCAGGCAGGGAATTCCCTACGGTGGAGACACAGGAGTCCTTTGGACTCCCAAATCTCCTGAACCATAACAGAGGGACATGCAAGACCAGAGCATTTCCAGTGAACCCAAACATGCCCAAATGATATGTAAAAATAATAAATGTGTTTTTTCCATTTTATCTGTTCTTTTTCTATAATGCAGCACTACTGTTCACTTTTCAATTATAAAGTGATCAATGATACTGCACTAACTCACCTTCCCATTTCCGACTCAGCCAGCAAGTGTGGAGGTGATGGCATAATCTATTATTACGCATTGGTTCATCGACAACCTAAACCAACACACTGCTGCAGGGGCACTATGGAAAGCTGTGTCTCTGATATTCACAGAACACAGGGTCAAGCGAGGCGTCATTGGAAATTTCAGAGTCTGGCCTTTCTAATGATACCACACATGACCATGTAAAATGTTGTGTAAAAAAATAAATAAAAAAAACTATACAAACAAACCTACAAGAATTTATTTTTGGCATTCCACAGCAATGGCATTGTCTAGTGGTCACGTTTACAATCAGCAATACCACTGCTGTTACTCACCCTCTCATGTCCCACGCCCTAGAAGTCAAATGTAAACCGTATATGGTAACAGTGCTTTTGGGCTGACCGCGCTGGTCAACTCAGATATGGAAATATATCTGCACACTGATTGGTCACTGTTACTCCATCCTATGTGAGCTATATAAGCCAAATCCACGGACCATCAAATTTAAGCTATTTTTATTCTACACGTTTTTGGGTGTGTCTTTATTGCTTCCCGCTAGCGCTGCGCTGCGCCACACCTTGTGTGAGGAACAAAGGAATACAGAAATCTTCTGGGTTTCATGTCTTGGTAAATAATATAAATTAATCCCTTTCAATTTCTAATAGTTTTTATAAAATTCTCCATTAGAAAAACGTCTTTAAGCGTAATGAGGCGCATTATTTTAAATGGAAGCTTCCAGAACAATCTCTACTTGTCAAGCTGATATTAAAGGGTTATTCACAAACCTCAGAACAGGCTCCGAATTGCACCAAGTGGTGAATTTCCACCGTAGGAGCAATTTCGGGGCAATTCACCTATTCACAAAGCTGTTATTACCTGCGAATACGTTGCATTTCGCCGCAATTTGATACGATTCGGCAGCTCTGAAAAGGTCCCATTGAGAGCTAAGGATTTGTCCATTTACAGAACGCAAAATTGCGTCAATGACCTGAATTCGGAGTTTCAGTTCGACAGGTTTAAACAGGTGAATCCCATAGATAAACGATATTTCATTTTTTTACGATGAGATTATTTTATTTTTTTTAAAAAAAAACTTTAATTCTTTTCATTCTTTACAATAAGTTTTCTTAAAGTAAAAGACAGCATGAATCTGTCCCTTTTCTGAGTGTACTTGTAAGATTATTAAGGCGTGCTCAATATAGGTCGGTGCTGCAAGCTAGAAGATATGTGTTTACAAGCTCGAAAACACGAATATTATAGAAAAGAATAAACACTTCCAGGCGAACCTTACTGAAATTTACACTTTCTTTAAAACCAAAAATGGCCGATGTGCAAACATCTACTGAATTAATATTTAAACAAAACAGTGGTTATATTATAATGATAAATGTGTATAACTTAAGGAATACTTCCCCCCCATATATATGTCCCACTACCCCCCTCCTCCCCATATGCTTTGGCAATGCTAAAATGTATTTGGTCCTGCCAATAAAGCTTATTTTGATTTGATTTGATTTGATTTGAATACTTATAGTTCAGTGGTGTTTCTTTTTCCCCTCTCTCAGCATGGGGTCCTGCGATGTAACTGTTCGGTATCCCAAGAAAAAAGACAGCAGAGCGGCAGATAATTCAATTAAAATGCATTTATTAGGGGGCGTGGTCTGGAGCCGAACGGGAGCGGACGTGCCTGAGAGGAGCTCCCGCATTGCAGCATTATAACACGGCAAATATTGTTTAATTTCCCCACATCGGAGGAACCGCGGGTCTGAGGGGGCCATACAGGACCGAGGGGGAGTCGCATCCACCGTTCCGTTCCCGTTAGACGCTGCGGAGGCATCGCAGGCGGAGCACGGGCCTGCACCACGTGTGGAGCCTGAGTCCGGTGAGCCTGTGCACTCGCTGGGCTGCACTTCCGGGGTCGCGGTCGGGGACCCATCGGAGCCGCGGGCGCGGGCCTGGGGGTAAGACCCAGAGAGTCTATCTGCCGCATGACCTGCTATCCCCCCTCGCATCCGGCGCAACGGTTTCTCCCTGGCGTCCGGGGGCCTTGTGCAGTGCAGCGCTGCCGGGCTTAGGGGCGTACCTGGGCCCACTGGAAGGGCGGCCTGAAGGAGAAGCAGACAGCAGTCGGCCTGACGGCCCCCATGAACCCTCGCTAGCAGGGGGGTACCACCAGAGACGCCTCCGCTCTGCACAGCACGCTACTCTGACTCATACACAACACACCGGCCCAGCGTGGTGATCCACGTTCCCGCCATGATTAACGGCCATAGGAGGGGAGACAAAGACACTGCCTCAAGAGGAAAATAGAAGGAGGAAAGAAAGGGGGACTGGGACACACTTTTTAAAAAAAAAAAGGAAGAAAAAAAAAAAAAAAAAAGAGAAAGAAAGGGAAGGGAGGCGAAAAGAAAGGGAGGGGGCAAAGGGGAAAAGAAAACTCACTTGCCTAAAGCAGACAATGGCTGCCTAACGCGGCGATCTTACGGAGATTTAACGGACAACGCCGGCTGCGCACTATTTCATTGATTAAATGGGGAAATCGGGCAAAGGGGCTGTCACCCAGAAGACACAGGAGGGGAAAAGGATGCCTGAAACGCCTTCCCTCCGCAGGTTCCTGATACCGGCTACCGACGCCGGAAGCGCTCCCCCAGAACAGACAGGATCACCGACATCTCCTAGTTTAACATCACGAGCACCTTCTCCAGCCATGTCTGATACCAGATCGGCGGACCTTGAAACACCAGAATGGGTGCACCTTCTGAAAAACCTACCCACTAAATCTGATCTACATCAAGCTAATGCAGAGCTTCGACAATCGATTCTGACGGAATTACAACACGTAAGAACAGACATTCAAGGTCTGACTACACGGGTGGAGACTCTAGAGGGAAACTGTGATAGAACTTCCATTGCACACGCTAAGACCGCAGAGACAGTTGCGACACAACAGACCCAGATGCGCAGCATGGCCTTACACATTATGGACTTGGACAACCGTGGGAGACGTAATAACTTACGCCTGAGAGGACTCCCGGAGGGGGAGGAAACGCAACCACAACTCCGCGATGCATTAACGACCATCCTGAATTCTGTACTGGAAAACGACACAACAACGCCTATCGAATTTGTCCGCGCACACAGAGCACTACGACCAAAAGGACCTCCGGGAGCTCCCCCAAGGGACGTGATATGCTGCCTAGCGAACTATGGACTTAAGGAGGACATACTATCAAAAGCCAGAGCGATCAACCAGATCTCATACGAAGGCTCCCCGCTTCAAATATTCCCGGATTTATCACCAGCCACTTTGGAATACCGCAGAGCACTTAAACCCCTCACGAGTCTCCTACGAACCCAACAGTTGAGATACCGTTGGCACATACCCACGGGGCTCCTGGTACACACACCCCAAGGCCCGTACCTGATCAACACCATAGACGACATGGCGGCACTGCTGGAGGAACTACAATTGCCTGCACTGACCCTGACTTGGCCTGACCCACTACAGGTGTACTCAGCAGGTCCACGACCGCCACGACCGAGACCCTTACCACCTAGACCACAGCGGCTCCATGTCCACACGGGAAGGCGATCGGGTTCCCAAGCCTAAGCCGAAAATATCAACTTGAATAACCGAACGGATTTCACTGACCGGATCTATAATAGGAATGACTCCCCGTGCCCGAACCCCAACACTTCAGACCGCTTCAAGCAACAATGGAACTATTTTCAAACTTGATCTGGATTCCGGGAGACTGGAGTTGTCTTCACCACTGCCTCTTGAACTGCCACAGATCCCTGTAAAATAATGGCAGCTCGGTATCGTATTAATACACTTGTCTAACACCATTTATACTCGCCGATGAACGCCTGATCAGGAACAACATACACCGCTTAAATGCACCAACCTCGAGATGGAACACTCCAAGGAGGCAAGACCGACTAACAAGGAGACAAGCATACCTGCGAACTGAAATGTCGTGCTTATAAGCCGCTGGGGTTTGTCACCTGGGGGAGGCCTTTCATCTCTCTGCAAGACATTCACCGCTTTAACTTGAACTGCTTCGGATATCTCTGAACAATAATGGCAGCTCGGTATCGTATTAATGCACTTGTCTAACACCATTTTAACCCTTCGGTGCATGATGCACATATTCTCTTCAATGGAGGCAGGACGTTTATTATATCGGACTGAATTATAATTTTCTGCAGACCCGCTATTGAATGTTAACACAATCCCAGGGCACGGGGAGCAATAAGCAATAAGAAATAGATGCAGTCAGTGACCCCTCTTCTCATATAATATGCTAGGCACGCCGCGCGTTACGCCCATATACTATGTATAATGATCTATAGCTTAATCTCCGGTCAAGTAGTCGACCACAGAATTGTTTTATATCACACCCAGACAACCAGGTGTTCCCAAAAGACGGGAATACATCCACTCCTGAGTCCGAAGTAAACGAGATATTGTACACCACGGTGAGGCGTTCCAGATCCACGCCCCCCACACTTACCGAGGTGCAGTGACATTGTAGTGTTCCGACCCGCGTCCCAGGCGACAGCCGGCCCACGGATTGCCGGAAACACGGTCACACATACCTCTCAGTTGTAAATAGTTTGTTGTTTTTTCTCATTATTCCCCCCCCCCTTTTTTGCCTTTTTCTTTCCTTAATTTTACTCGCAATAGCACGGGACGTGTGCGTAGCTCGCAACTGAGATAACATGTCTCTCCCACATGACCTCTCGATCATGTCCATAAACGCAAGAGGACTTAACTTACCTGAAAAACGCTCCCAGGCGTTACGCGATTTCAGGAACTGTAAAGCGTCAGTTGTATTTATTCAAGAAACACACCTCAGGGGCGACACACACCCAAAACTGACTGACGCGCACTACCCGACTGGGTTCTACAGTAACCACCCAACCTCTAGATCCAAGGGCACGGCATTACTGTTCCACAAACATATTCCCTTTATCAGCAAGGAGTCATTGACAGACGGGGAGGGGAGACTGTTGGTGGTTAAAGGACATATAGCAAACACACTGTACACGTTCGCTAATCTATACGCCCCAAACAGAGCCCAACACCGCTTTATCGCTACCTGCCTCCGTAAAGTGATGGAATTCACAGAGGGAACCCTAATCATGGGTGGGGATTTTAACGTCCCCCTGTCCCCATTAGTCGATACATCTAAAGGAACCGCATCCCACCCATCACATATACTGAGATCTATAGGCAGGACCCTACACACACACATCGCTTAGTAGATTGCTGGAGGGCAACACACCCGGAAGGAAGAGATTACACGTTTTTCTCACAACCCCAGCAGTCCTACTCTCGTCTGGACTATTTTTTTATGCAACACTACCATTTACACACACTGAAAACAGCTACTATAGGTACTGCAACCTGGTCAGATCATGCTCCAATACACATTACTCTAACAACCCAGCTCTACCGCCCAGCATCGTTCTCTTGGCGTTTAAACGACTCTTTTTTGGCAAACGACTCCCTTATAGAGGACGGTGAAAAGGTGCTCGAGACATATTTCACCGAATCTGACGCGGTAATATGGGAAGCGCATAAATGCGTAATAAGAGGTCACTACATTCAGAAGGGGGCAGAACTTAAAAAAAAGAGAGCCACACAGATTAGTGATTTGGTACGCCAGATTTCCGACACTGAATGCCTACACAAACGGGACACGGATCCAGCACATCTAGCTACACTTACGACCATGCGACGATCCCTGTCAGACCTTATGAACACATTACACCATAGAGCATGTCTCCAAACGAAGGCCTTCTTTCACACACATGGAGATAAAAGTGGCCGCCTCCTGGCACGTATGATAGCCAAAAAAAGGGCTGCTACGTATATAGCATGTGTACGAGACCGGAAGGGGCGACCCCAATACATGCCCCCTCAAATAATGACAGCCCTACGTGACTACTACAAACAACTTTACTCCCTTCCAGGCCCCCAGACGGATAAAACTAGACAGACGCTACTCGAACAGATTCAAAAATATCACTCGAAACATACCACACGCAAAATCTCTGAGATAGATGCAGCACTCCTGGAGGATCCGATAACGGAGGAGGAACTGTCAATTGCTCTTAAATCATCCCAAACAGGCAAAAGCCCTGGCCCAGACGGTCTCCCGCTTCGTTATTATAAGACCTTCCGAAAAGTCCTCATACCACATTTTCTAAAAGCCTTTAATGCCCTGACCCGGGGAGAGACCTTACCACCGCAGGCACTAATGGCCAACATCACCCTATTACCGAAAGAGGGCAAAGACCTTACTAATTGCGCGAACTACAGGCCGATATCACTACTTAACGCAGACATTAAACTTTTCGCTAAGGTCCTGGCAACACGCCTCCAACCACACATTCCTAATTTGATTCACTGCGATCAGGTGGGTTTCGTCCCGGGGAGGGAAGCAAAAGACAACACAATAAGGGCCCTGCAGCTGATTCATGAAGGTCGATTATCAGGACGGGATTTTCTTCTTTTGTCCACAGATTCAGAGAAAGCCTTTGATAGGGTCAATTGGGACTTCCTATTTGCATCGCTTGCACACATAGGGTTGGGCCCGCAAATGCTATCCTGGGTAAAAGCCTTGTACACTGATCCATCGGCCCGGATATGTGTGAACTCGGAATCATTTCCAATACAGAACGGCACGAGGCAGGGCTGCCCCCTATCTCCATTACTTTTTGTTCTGTCATTGGAACCCTTTCTCTCCGCCGTCAGACAACACTCAGACATAACAGGACCCGTTATTGGCACGACTCAACACAAAATAGCAGCATATGCAGACGATCTGCTCTTTTTTGTGACAAACCCGCGAGTGTCCCTCCCATGCATCTTGTCTACTTTTAAGGAATATGGGGTCTTAGCCAACCTAAAAATCAATTTTGGTAAATCCAATATTTTAAGCATACAGACAACTGACACGCAATACCCATCACATCTCCAACAATTCCCATTCCCGATCTCGCGCACAAAACTCAAGTACCTAGGGATTTGGTTAAACGTGAACCCAGCGGAGAATTACCGAGACAACTTTGCACCACTCCTGCTCACACTACAAAAAGACTTATCTACTTGGAACTATACACACATATCATGGTTAGGAAGAGTGGCCATAATTAAAATGAATCTTCTTCCACGACTGCTATATCTTTTTCAAACGATACCCATTAGCCTGCCCAAACAGTTTTTTAGTACCCTTAAATCGGCTTTGATCAAATACATCTGGAGAGGCGGGACTCCGAGACTTCGATTTGACATGCTCACTAGACGGAAATCACGGGGGGGCTTGGCGGTACCTGACTTTCGGCGCTACCATATAGCGAGTCACTTGTTACGCATTCTAGACTGGTCAAAATCAGGGGTCAGAAAGAAATGGAAAGACGCGGAGCAAGACGCCTTCAAAGTGCCCCTAGCCGCCTTACCATGGCTTCCGCCAGCCCAGGATAAACATCACGGCATCACATCTCCTTACACGCTGGCCACTATGGCCATTTGGAGATTCGCCTCTAAAACCTTCTCCCTTTCCACTCTTCCGTCCCCTCTACTCCCAATCGTACATAACAGGGATTTCGCCTTGGGTCTGCAGGCAGGGACTTTCTGCACATTACTCTCAACAGAGACCCCAAGGGTAATACACATGCTGCGAAACAACAGATACATACCATTGAGTGAATTGTACAACACTGGACCACCACCTTTTTTACTTAGCTTTAAATATGGCCAGTTACGTCATTTTCTTCGAGCAATCCCACAACAACATAAACTAGTTCGAGAACTCACTGGTTTTGAACAACAATGCATGATGCCTAACCCCGTGGCTCACGGTATTTCTTATATTTACTCATTGCTCCAAACAGCGGCCGCGGACACACCTGCCCCTTTTATGGGGCGCTGGGAAATGATGCTGGGAATGCCCCTCTCTGAACCTCAGTGGGATAAAATCTTAGACCTCACACATCATTGTTCCATAGCAAGCAAGGTGCAGGAAGCGGCATATAAAGTTTTAACACTATGGTATAGGGTGCCCACACAAATTAACCAGATGTTCCCGGATATACCTCCGATATGTTGGAGGTGCAATGAAGAAGAAGGCACAATGCTACACATTTGGTGGAGCTGTCCGATACTAGAACCCTTCTGGAGAACCATTCATGCGGTAACCTCAGAATTTGTAGATCCCCCAATACCTTTCTGCCCAGCATCGATGCTCCTTCATCACACCTCAATATCCACACGCACTTACAAGAGATCGGTACTGGTTAGGATTTTAAATGTGGCTAAGAGCGTTGTACCGCTATATTGGAAACAAATAGTCTGCCCGTCCTTGAAGGTCTGGAGGTCTAAGGCTAGGGTCAGACTGAGGCAGTGCGAACGCGCGTTCTGGCGCACATAATCACGGCCGCACTAGCAGCAGATGCCATGCAATGACGGCCAATATACGACGTACGGTCGCACAAAAGTCCGGCCGCGCAACGCAAGTGGAAAATGAACGCATTTTTTCGAGAACGTTAAACCGCTGGTACTGACGTACAGAGTGCGCTGCGGCCGCATAGAGGCGTGTGTGCGTGATTAGGAGACGTCAGACGCTGCTAGTGTGCGGCCAACATAACGTTCAAACAGCCGGATTTCCCTAGACTTCTTTTTACCCCATCGTCATGAAATACGTCCAGAATTGCGCATCGTCTGACCACTTAAGCGTATTCCGTGAAAAAATGCGTGCGCACGCATCGACGTACATTTTGACGGTGGCCGCAGAAAATGCGCTCATCTGTCCCTAGCCTTAGATGGAAGAATTGCACGCCCTAGAGCAACTGATCTTTCACTCTACAGACCAAACGGAGCTATATACAACAATATGGTCCAGATGGACCCTAGTCACGTCTTCAACCTCTTTTAACACTATTATGTCCACACATCGTGACTGAGAAGTTGCGATCACGCGCACACCAACGTCACCATACACACCTCCTCTTAGTATAAGACTGACCCCAATATTCATACCCTTCATTCCCCAACCTATATCTGGTTTGGTTTCCTACCCCTTTTTATGTGTACCCCTTTTTAAGCTTGAATAAGTTTCATTAGACCCTTTTCGTGTCGGAAGCTTTGCCGTATATCTGCACCCTAACGAGATCAGAATGTCATGTTATTTTCTAGTAAACTGCGAAGACATTACGTATTCCACTCTATTTTTATTTCTATTTGTTAAAAATGATTTCTTGAAATATTCAATAAAAATTGATTAAAAAAAAAAAAAAAATGCATTTATTAATCAGTAAAAAGGTTGACCTTCAACTATAAAATCAATTATTAAAGTACTAATTAAATAGGATCAACACAAAGGCGCTTTCACCAATAGGCTTCATTATTTGTTATCCTTTCTGAATGATCAGTCTGTGCAAGACGTGCAAAAAGTCCATTTATCATTAGAATAATAACCACTGTTTTGTTTAAATATTAATTCATTAGATGTTTGCACTTCGGCCATTTTTGGTTTTAAAAAAAGTTTAGTAAGATGCGCCTGGAGGAGGTTCTTCTTTTGTAATAAGCATTCTTATTTTTTTTTTACTTTTTAACAGCTTTTTGCATATTTTACATTTTTCTTTTTAAGTGTTAAATGACTTCGGGCACTTTCACATGTCTGTAGGTAACCGAGGGACTGAAACAGCGTAACTCAAAGAGAATCAGAAAGTCACAGTAAACACAGTCACTCAGTGTCAGTGAATAACTTAGAACAGTTCGC
Source organism: Leptobrachium leishanense (assembly GCA_009667805.1). Taxonomy (NCBI): domain Eukaryota; kingdom Metazoa; phylum Chordata; class Amphibia; order Anura; family Megophryidae; genus Leptobrachium; species Leptobrachium leishanense. Next base: position 168,340,717 of record CM019069.1, on the reverse strand, counting down.
TTGAATGTTTGAAAAGTGAAAAGCTGTTTGCAAAGAAACTACTGAGCGAAAATGTCTGAAATTTACATATAAAATCCAATGAATGATAATAAAAAGGGCTGTTACAGAAAAAATACGTAAAGTGAAAAAAAAAAGGATTTTTAAAAAGAAAAAAAAAAAAAAAAAAAAAAATCAGAAAAATGCTTACAATTTCCTAAAAAAAATATCGATAAATAAAAGAGACTTTTTACTGCAGAATTTTATAATGAACGGTTTATTAGATATTGAATTAAAACGGGAATATTTTTAACATTGAAGCCTATGGGATTCTCCTGAATAAACCTGCCGAATTAAACCACCGAATGGCAGGGAATTTCGGGAACCTTTCACTGCTGGTTTGTGTTCTCTGAATAGACGAAGCAGTGCTTTTTCATGGGGATTTCACTGCCCTCGAACAGGCACCGAACAGGCAATTCGCCAGGATTTGCTGAATTGCCTGCTCTCTGAATAGCCGAATGGCCAAGAAAGGTAACCGAACGCTGATTTTCAGTGTTTGGTTTCCTTTCTCCAGTAATTCGGATCTCTTTGAATAACCCTGAAAGAGGAAAAATTTGCGTTCTCTAATCTCCCTTTAGCGTCACCGTTTTCCCAGTGGATTACAGGCGCTGAGTCCAGCAGGATGCCCCGTAGCGACTTCTAGGGTCCAGGATGCTCAGGGCAGAGCTAAAGCGCCGTCCCCAGCATCATTTCTGAGACTTCTGCTGCCGGAACACATGACTGTCAGGATCTCACCTCTCGCAAGATCCTGCAGGTTGGTGGAGTGATCGCGGAGGGAGACTTGGGACTTTTTTCCCCCAGTCTCACTCTGCGCTCGTTGGCCAGAAGGGGTGGATTGGGTCGCCGTTCTCACCATTTTTCTTCAGTTCGGCAGAATTTGCCAAGGCAATTTCAGCATGACTCAGCCTTTTTCGCCAATGTCCAATGACTGCTTCGGCGACTCCATTTTCGGCAAGATACGTTGACCATCCTCTAAATGGTGAATTCAACGTATTTTTGGCAAAATGGAAATGCCCTAAGTGCGCGTAAATATGGTGAAAAGCAAAGCATGTGCTTTGTGAAGAGACCCTGAGGTAAAATGATGCTATAAAGTACTAGCTTTGTATCATGATTTAAATGTATAAGCAGCGTGTGTAAAATGTATCCACATGACAATAACACAGCGCTCGCTCTCACACAGCCATTAACACAGCGCTCGCTCGCACACAGCCATTAACACAGCGCTCGCTCGCACACAGCCATTAACACAGCGCTCGCTCGCACACAGCCATTAACACAGCGCTCGCTCGCACACAGCCATTAACACAGCGCTCGCTCGCACACAGCCATTAACACAGCGCTCGCTCGCACACACAGCCATTAACACAACGCTCGCTCGCACACAGCCATTAACACAGCGCTCGCTCGCACACAGCCATTAACACAGCGCTCGCTCGCACACACAGTCATTAACACAGCGCTCGCTCGCACACGCAGCCATTAACACAGCGCTCGCTCGCACACAGCCATTAACACAACGCTCGCACACAGCCATTAACACAGCGCTCGCTCGCACACACAGTCATTAACACAGCGCTCGCTCGCACACGCAGCCATTAACACAGCGCTCGCTCGCACACAGCCATTAACACAACGCTCGCTCTCACACAGCCATTACCCTCACCTTTAACTCCTGATCTTGATCTTCTTTCGGAATAGCTCAGCCAAATTCCACGCACCTCAAGCCGAAGACGCACTGATTGTGATGAGACGCGGTGAAGAGTTTGCATCACACCATGTTACATCGTGGATGAAGCTGGCTATTTTCAGCTCTGGGCGCTCAGCCCCGTGGCCTGAGGCCGGCAGAAAAGATAGGCCTGTATTGTCAGGACCGTACCTGTCCATTCCTGTGATATTCCATGCAAGTGGCAGCTGCATGAAAGGTGCTTCCCTCCTGCTCAGCACCAGTGTATAAACAGTTAAAACCACACACCCCATAGGTCACATGACACCCCTGTGCCTAATCAATAAAGGCTCCACGCACCCTCTGCCCAAGGCTTGATTGTTGTTACTTATTCCCAGGAAAAACACCTGCAAATACTAAGCTCCAGAAACCTGCTTTCCCTACAGTATCTACTCATCGTGTTTCCCCTGCTCCAAGACCGACTGTGCTCTCCCAGGAGCAACGACCCTTCCCACCGTGCTCTCCCAGGAGCAACGACCCTTCCCACCGTGCTCTCCCAGGAGCAACGACCCTTCCCACCGTGCTCTCCCAGGAGCAACGACCCTTCCACCGTGCTCTCCAGGAGCAACGCCCTTCCCACCGTGCTCTCCCAGGAGCAACGACCCTTCCCACCGTGCTCTCCCAGGAGCAACGACCCTTCCCACCGTGCTCTCCCAGGAGCAACGACCCTTCCCACCGTGCTCTCCCAGGAGCAACGACCCTTCCCACCGTGCTCTCCCAGGAGCAACGACCTTCCCACCGTGCTCTCCAGGAGCAACGACCTTCCCACCGTGCTCTCCAGGAGCAACGACCCTTCCCACCGTGCTCTCCCAGGAGCAACGACCCTTCCCACCGTGCTCTCCCAGGAGCAACGACCCTTCCCACCGTGCTCTCCCAGGAGCAACGACCCTTCCCACCGTGCTCTCCCAGGAGCAACGACCCTTCCCACCGTGCTCTCCCATGAGCAATCACCCATCCAACCTCCTTACCTGGACACAAGGACTGCTTCCCCATCACCCTCAGCCAAACCAGTAAGTCCCACTGTGTCCTGTCCCGCAGCCCTCCTGTGTTGTTCTCCTCTCCCACAAGTGTGTGCATCCCTGAGACCTGCATAACGGCCTCATCACCTGAAAGGCAAGTACCTGCAAGGTATTAAACCTGACATGTATACACTGTGCGTGTCTTGACGTGCATCGCTGCCTACACGCACTGCCTGTCACATACTGCCTGTCACATTCTGTATACTCAGGGCTCTATTCCCTGCTTGGCAATAAAATGGTGACAGTAACAGGGATAATGTGCACCTGCAGGTTTCCCCATAGAATCCCCATTTCAGCATGATATTCCAGCGCAGACACTATCTTGGCACCTTTCCCTGGAACGCAGCGCTAACCGCTGGAATACTCGTGGTAGTCCTACCGCACCACTGCGAGTATCACCTCCTAGGGTCCATAGAAGTCCATGGAGGGTTGCGCTTCCGGGCAGAGAACCCAGCGTGATGTCACTGTAGCGAGATCGTGCAGCGCCGCGGAGTCATAGCGGAGGGAGACTGGAAACTATTTGTCCCCAGTCTCACTCTGCTCCCGGCAAGAATAAGCATTGGATCAGGCCACCGTTCTCACCGTGGGACGAGAGATGAGTGTGGGATTTATTGGGTGGGGGGGGTTTACATTATTTTGTAAAAGCGGAATTATTTAGCACCAGCTTTAAGGCTAATGTCAGACGAGCGCAGTCTGAGCGCACTCTGCGTGCGTGCATAAAGGACAGACGTACTGACGGAAGATATTATAGACACCACACGGTCTGTTTTTATTGACGGACGTAGAAAAAAAATAGGGAATTATGGGAAACAAAATTAATATGAAAAACGATAAATATCGGAAAATGATATGAAAAGCTATTTTGTGCGTCAAGGTGCTGGACATCGCAAATGCGCTGCGTCTGACTACGTGTCATCACACACACAGAACGCTATGTGGACGTGGCGCACTCTGCGGGTCCGTCTAGTGGTTTTACTTTCTTGCCGAACTTGCGTCCGTTTGTCACGTGCGTTGTGCGGTGCAGTTCGGTGCGCAGGTACATCGTGCGTGGGTCTCTATTGATTATGACAAATGAGTTCGCCCGAGGAGCAGGCGAACCAAAACTCTACCTGTTGGCAATTAAGGTTAAAACATAACTTAATCTGAATGAATAAAAAATGAAGATACAATACGGATCATGATTAGAGGACAACCAGAACATAATGAAAAGAAAAGCTTCTCACTGCTGCCTGCCGGGATAATGCAGGGAATGATGTGACTTGTGCATCAAACACAGGAATTTGCATTATTCGTCACTGAAATAACATACACAGGTGAAGCAAGAAACGCCCAGGGAAAGTGAAAAAGATTTGAAAATTCAGATTACGTTATGTTTTAGCCTCAATTGCCAACAGGTAGAGTTTTGGTTCGCCTGCTCCTCAGGTGAACTCGTTTGTCTGAACGTTTAGGGTTAACCCCTTTCTTTCTCCGGTGACAGTTATCAGGCTTTTCTCATTTCAGTTCTTTACTAATTAGCGTTGCCATGACGCTATCGCCGTGTAGTGATTCCTTTCTCTATTGATTATCATTCTATTCTACGGCGGACGTTACACTGTGCGGCGACACGGAGGTGATCACTGCGCTTGTCTGACGCCGGCCTAAGATGATGCTAAAATGTTGGTTTATGCGTCCCGGTAATTAACGCCAGCACTTTGTAATACCGCACATATCCTAATGCTAATTAATGATTGCGCATCCTATACTTAACACGGAGCGCAAAGTACAGTAAGATTGCGCAAGCTGCCGCAATCACTGATACTCTGATTACAAACGGGTTAATATGGGGGGGGCATCGATAACGTGACTTTTTCTGGCATTAACCCTTACACATCTGAACGGTACGGTTAGTGTTCACTGGGGAATAGGGCCCTTTGAGTTTCCATTATTTATAGAAAGTGAGATTGTCTAATAAAGTATCTGAAGTCCGTTGTGACCAAACAATTCTCACTTATATAAAGCCTCGCTGGCTCGGGTAGATTATACTGTAACGTGTGTTGTGTCTGTGTGTGAATTCCTTTATGTTATTTTGTCAGGGAAATAACCTGAATAATCCAAATGAAAAAAGTCAGAAGCGACTCAGTCACCAAACTGGTTTCATTGCATTCTCCTGTCACTCACCTGGTGTATATATGAGATCCTCCGTCCATCCAGCCTGACTTACAGAAAAGCAGGTTACAGGTGTAGAAGTAAAAGTAAATCCTCCTCGAGTAGACGATGCGATGGGAGCGATAGGACTCGTTCTGCTTCTCTTCGTACAATCAGGTCAGTTTATATCATTTTATTCTCATACAGGACGGGAATATTCCGCTTTATGTCGTCATCGCTTCTTTATCCCGAACACATACAGGGTTATCCAAAGAGATCCGAATTGCTTGAGAAAGGTAACCGAACACTGAAAATCAGCGTTCGGCTGCCTTTCCTGACCATTCGGCTATCCAGAGGGCAGGCAATTCGCCAAATCCTGGCGAATTGCCTGCACATACGGTGCCTGTTCGAGGGCAGTGAAATCCCCATGAAAAAGCAATGCTTCGGCTATTCAGAGAACACAAACCAGCAGTGAAAGGTTCCCCTAATGCCCTGCCATTCGGTGGTTTCATTCGGCAAGTTTATTCAGGAGAATCCCATAGGCTTCAATGTTAAAAATATTCCCGTTTTAATTCAATATCTAATAAATCGTTTATTATAAAATTCTGCAGAAAAAAGAGTCTCTTTATTTATAGATTTTTTAGGATACTTTAAGCATTTTTCTTATTTTTTTTTTTATTTTTTTTCAGTTTGCTTATTTTTTTTGTAACAGCCCTCTTTATTATCATTCCCTGGACCTCCTGTGAAAATTTCAGACATTTTCGCTCAGTAGTTTCTTTGCAAACAGCGTTTCATTTTCCCAGATTCATACAAATGGTTTTTCTAATTTATTCACTGCCTCCTCTACGTCACAGCTGCTTTGGCTCTGTGTGATTCGGCTCCTGTTCGGCTCCTGTTCCTCTTTTTCGAAGGTTAATCCAGATGTTTTTGCTTGTTTTCAGCGTGCATTCGGTTAGTTTTCGTCAGGTTTTCGGCAGCTTTTCCCTGCAATTCGGGGACCCTGTGGTGCTTGCTGAATACACCGCAAGGTCACCGAAATGCAATCGGCAAAAGGAACCGAATTGAAGAGAACGAAAAGTCACCGAACGTGCAGTGACTTTTCGAATCTCTTTGGATAACCCTGACAGGGTCAGAGTGTGTGGAGCAGCGGCGTCAGGGGTCAAGTCCTGGGAAAAAAGTGAGGGAACTCAGCCAAGAATCCCACAACCCCCCCCCCCCCATTACCTGAATATATATATATAATCACCAGGAGAGCTGTATGGACTGATACCTTTTTTATTCGACTAACGTTCCATGTAAAAGACAATCTTTCCAGAGAGTAACGCTCTTCTTTAAGTCTGGAAGCTTTACTGATCAGTGAAAGGTATCACTACGCACAGCTATACTCAGGATTTTGGCAACTGGTCTAACACAGCCTATTGAATATATATATATATATATATATACCCAGGCACATATACCCCCCAGTATTATATACACAGGCACAGGACACCCCCCCCCAAAATGATATACCCAGGCACTGGATCCCCAGGAATAATATGCACAGGCCCCCAAGAATAATATCAGGCACTGGACTGCCAATAAACACAGGACCCCCAATATATACCGGCACTAGACCATCAGAATTATATACCCAAGCACTGGACCCCCCAAGAATAATATGCACAGGCATTGGACCCCCAGAATAATATGCACAGGCACTGGACCCCAATATACACAGGACCCCCAAATATACACAGACACTGGACCCCAATATAAACAGACACTGGACCCCAATATACACAGGAGCCCCAATATACACAAGCAATGGACCCCAATATACACAGGCACTGAACCCCCAATATACACAGGAGCCCCAATATACACAGGCACTGGACCCCAATATACACAGGAGTCCCAATATACACAGGCACTGGACCCCCGATATACACAGGCACTGAACCCCCTGGGATTGTATGTATATATATCCAGCCAGCAGCACACTCATTCAGACCTTTAGATTCAGATGGGGACCCGCTTGCACCAGCGTGATTCTGCTCCTCCACGCGGCCACCGGCTACTGAAGGCTGTGACGAGCTCTTGCAAGATCTCGCCTGCAGGCAGTGTCGCATCATTCAGGGGACGGCGGCCGCGCGATGCAGCACGCTGTGCGGCCGGCTAAACTGTGTTGGGCTCCGGCTGGGACAAAAAATTGGCCCTGGACTTCATCCATGAGAGTGGCCCAATCCAATGATGCAAACACGCAGGGTCACATTAAGATCTCTATGGGCGGAGCAAAAGATTTTGTTTGGATTTTTTGACATTTAATAAAAATATATATGTTTTATTATTTTATATTGTGTGTGATTTCGGCGCTTTGCGTTTCCCTGCGTTTCAGCGCTGTTTGGATGATTCCATTTCACCAAAAATACAGTGAATTCATTATTTAGTGAAAATTCATTGTGTTTTGCCGAAAACTGAAACAGTTTGCCCCAATTCCTATTAATAGCCCCAATTCATATTAATAGCCCCTCTCGCCCCAATTCATATTAATAGCCCCAATTCATATTAATAGCCCCTCTCGCCCCAATTCATATTAATAGCCCCTCTATCGCCCCAATTCATATTAATAGCCCCTCTATCGCCCCAATTCATATTAATAGCCCCTCTATCGCCCCAATTCATATTAATACACCCTCTATCGCCCCAATTCATATTAATAGCCCCTCTATCGCCCCAATTCATATTAATAGCCCCAATTCATATTAATAGCCCCTCTATCGCCCCAATTCATATTAATAGCCCCTCTATCGCCCCAATTCATATTAATAGCCCCTCTATCGCCCAATTCATATTAATAGCCCCTCTATCGCCCAATTCATATTAATACACCCTCTATCGCCCAATTCATATTAATAGCCCCTCTATCGCCCCAATTCATATTAATAGCCCCAATTCAATATTAATAGCCCCTCTATCGCCCAATTCATATTAATAGCCCCTCTATCGCCCCAATTCATATTAATAGCCCCTCTATCGCCCCAATTCATATTAATAGCCCCAATTCATATTAATAGCCCCTCTATCGCCCCAATTCATATTGATAGCCCCTCTATCGCCCCAATTCATATTAATAGCCCTCTATCGCCCCATTCATATTAATAGCCCTCTATCGCCCCAATTCATATTAATAGCCCCTCTATCGCCCAATTCATATTAATAGCCCCTCTATCGCCCCAATTCATATTAATAGCCCTCTATCGCCCCAATTCATATTAATAGCCCCTCTATCGCCCCAATTCATATTAATAGCCCCAATTCATATTAATAGCCCCTCTATCGCCCCAATTCATATTAATAGCCCCTCTATCGCCCACAATTCATATTAATAGCCCCAATTCATATTAATAGACCCTCTATCACCCCATTCATATTAATAGCCCCTCTATCGCCCAATTCATATTAATAGCCCCTCTATCGCCCCAATTCACATTAATAGCCCTCTATCGCCCCAATTCATATTAATAAGCCCCTCTATCGCCCCAATTCATATTAATAAGCCCCAATTCATATTAATAGCCCCTCTATCGCCCCAATTCATATTAATAGCCCCTCTATCGCCCCAATTCATATTAATAGCCCCTCTATCGCCCCAATTCATATTATAGCCCCAATTCATATTAATAGACCCTCTATCACCCCAATTCATATTAATAGCCCCTCTATCGCCCCAATTCATATTAATAGCCCCTCTATCGCCCAAATTCACATTAATAGCCCCCTCTATTCGCCCCCAATTCATATTAATAGCCCCTCTATCGCCCCAATTCATATTAATAGCCCCAATTCATATTAATAGCCCCTCTATCGCCCCAATTCATATTAATAGCCTCTATCGCCCCAATTCATATTAATAGCCCCTCTATCGCCCAATTCATATTAATAGCCCCCATTCATATTAATAGACCCTCTATCACCCCAATTCATATTAATAGCCCCTCTATCGCCCCATTCATATTAATAGCCCTCTATCGCCCCAATTTCACATTAATAGCCCCTCTATCGCCCCAATTCATATTAATAGCCCCTCTATCGCCCCAATTCACATTAATAGCCCCCTCTATCACTCCAATTCATGTTAATAGCCCCACTATTGCCCCAATTCATGCTAATAGCCCCACTATTGCCCCAATTCACATTAATAGCCCCTCTATAGCCCCAATTCATATTAATAGCCCCTCTATCGCCCCAATTCATATTAATAGCCCCTCTATAGCCCCAATTCATATTAATAGCCCCTCTATCGCCCCAATTCATATTAATAGCCCCTCTATCGCCCCAATTCATATTAATAGCCCCTCTATCGCCCCAATTCATATTAATAGCCCCTCTATCGCCCCAATTCATATTAATAGCCCCTCTATCGCCCCAATTTATATTAATAGCCCCTCTATCGCCCCAATTCATATATTAATAGCCCCTCTATAGCCCCAATTCATATTAATAGCCCCAATTCATATTAATAGCCCCTCTATCGCCCCAATTCAAATTAATAGCCCCTCTATCGCCCCAATTCATATTAATAGCCCCAATTCATATTAATAGGCCCTCTATAGCCCCAATTCATATTAATAGCCCCAATTCATATTAATAGGCTCTCTATAGTCCCAATTCATATTAATAGCCCCAATTCATATTAATAGGTCCTCTATAGCCCCAATTCATATTAATAGCCCCAATTCATATTAATAGCCCCTCTATCGCCCCAATTCATATTAATAGCCCCTCTATAGCCCCAATTCATATTAATAGCCCCTCTATCGCCCCAATTCATATTAATAGCCCCTCTATCGCCCCAATTCATATTAATAGCCCTCTATCGCCCCAATTCATATTAATAGCCCTCTATCGCCCCAATTCATATTAATAGCCCCTCTATCGCCCCAATTCATATTAATAGCCCCTCTATCGCCCCAATTCATATTAATAGCCCTCTATCGCCCCAATTCATATTAATAGCCCCTCTATCGCCCCAATTCATATTAATAGCCCCAATTCATATTAATAGCCCCTCTATCGCCCCAATTCATATTAATAGCCCCTCTATCGCCCCAATTCATATTAATAGCCCCAATTCATATTAATAGACCCTCTATCACCCCAATTCATATTAATAGCCCCTCTATCGCCCCAATTCATATTAATAGCCCCTCTATCGCCCCAATTCATATTAATAGCCCCTCTATCGCCCCAATTCACATTAATAGCCCCTCTATCGCCCCAATTCATATTAATAGCCCCTCTATCGCCCCAATTCATATTAATAGCCCCAATTCATATTAATAGCCCCTCTATCGCCCCAATTCATATTAATAGCCCCTCTATCGCCCCAATTCATATTAATAGCCCCTCTATCGCCCCAATTCATATTAATAGCCCCAATTCATATTAATAGACCCTCTATCACCCCAATTCATATTAATAGCCCCTCTATCGCCCCAATTCATATTAATAGCCCCTCTATCGCCCCAATTCACATTAATAGCCCCTCTATCGCCCCAATTCATATTAATAGCCCCTCTATCGCCCCAATTCACATTAATAGCCCCTCTATCACTCCAATTCATGTTAATAGCCCCACTATTGCCCTTCATGTTAATAGCCCCACTATTGCCCCAATTCATGCTAATAGCCCCACTATTGCCCCAATTCACATTAATAGCCCCTCTATAGCCCCAATTCATATTAATAGCCCTCTATCGCCCCAATTCATATTAATAGCCCCTCTATAGCCCCAATTCATATTAATAGCCCCTCTATCGCCCCAATTCATATTAATAGCCCTCTATCGCCCCAATTCATATTAATAGCCCCTCTATCGCCCCAATTCATATTAATAGCCCCTCTATCGCCCCAATTCATATTAATAGCCCTCTATCGCCCCAATTTATATTAATAGCCCCTCTATCGCCCCAATTCATATTAATAGCCCCTCTATAGCCCCAATTCATATTAATAGCCCCAATTCATATTAATAGCCCCTCTATCGCCCCAATTCAAATTAATAGCCCCTCTATCGCCCCAATTCATATTAATAGCCCCAATTCATATTAATAGGCCCTCTATAGCCCCAATTCATATTAATAGCCCCAATTCATATTAATAGGCTCTCTATAGTCCCAATTCATATTAATAGCCCCAATTCATATTAATAGGTCCTCTATAGCCCCAATTCATATTAATAGCCCCAATTCATATTAATAGCCCCTCTATCGCCCCAATTCATATTAATAGCCCCTCTATAGCCCCAATTCATATTAATAGCCCCTCTATCGCCCCAATTCATATTAATAGCCCCTCTATCGCCCCAATTCATATTAATAGCCCCTCTATCGCCCCAATTCATATTAATAGCCCCTCTATCGCCCCAATTAATATTAATAACCCCAATTCATATTAATAGCCCCTCTATCACCCCAATTCATATTAATAGCCCCTCTATCGCCCCAATTTATATTAATAGCCCCTCTATCGCCCCAATTCATATTAATAGCCCCTCTATAGCCCCAATTCATATTAATAGCCCCAATTCATATTAATAGGCCCTCTATAGCCCCAATTCATATTAATAGCCCCAATTCATATTAATAGCCCCTCTATCGCCCCAATTCAAATTAATAGCCCCTCTATCGCCCCAATTCATATTAATAGCCCCAATTCATATTAATAGGCCCTCTATCGCCCCAATTCATATCAATAGCCCCAATTCATATTAATAGGCTCTCTATAGCCCCAATTCATATTAATAGCCCCAATTCATATTAATAGCCCCTCTATCGCCCCAATTCATATTAATAGCCCCTCTATAGCCCCAATTCATATTAATAGCCCCTCTATCGCCCCAATTCATATTAATAGCCCCTCTATCGCCCCAATTCATATTAATAGCCCCTCTATCGCCCCAATTCATATTAATAGCCCCTCTATCGCCCCATTCATATTAATAGCCCCTCTATCGCCCCAATTAATATTAATAGCCTCTCTATAGCCCCAATTCATATTAATAGCCCCAATTCATATTAATAGGCCCTCTATAGCCCCAATTCATATTAATAGCCCCAATTCATATTAATAGCCCCTCTATCGCCCCAATTCATATTAATAGCCCCTCTATAGCCCCAATTCATATTAATAACCCCTCTATCGCCCCAATTCATATTAATAGCCCCTCTATCACCCCAATTCATATTAATAGCCTCTCTATCGCCCCAATTCATATTAATAGCCCCTCTATAGCCCCAATTCATATTAATAGCCCCAATTCATATTAATAGCCCCTCTATCGCCCCAATTCATATTAATAGCCCCTCTATCGCCCCAATTCATATTAATAGCCCCTCTATCGCCCCAATTCATATTAATAGCCTCTCTATAGCCCCAATTCATATTAATAGCCCCATTCATATTAATAGGCCCTCTATAGCCCCAATTCATATTAATAGCCCCAATTCATATTAATAGCCCCTCTATCGCCCCAATTCATATTAATAGCCTCTCTATAGCCCCAATTCATATTAATAGCCCCAATTCATATTAATAGGCTCTCTATAGTCCCAATTCATATTAATAGCCCCAATTCATATTAATAGCCCCAATTCATATTAATAGCCCCTCTATCGCCCCAATTCATATTAATAGCCCCAATTCATATTAATAGGCTCTCTATAGTCCCAATTCATATTAATAGCCCCAATTCATATTAATAGGTCCTCTATAGCCCCAATTCATATTAATAGCCCCAATTCATATTAATAGCCCCTCTATCGCCCCAATTCATATTAATAGCCCCTCTATAGCCCAAATTCATATTAATAGCCCCTCTATCGCCCCAATTCATATTAATAGCCTCTCTATAGCCCCAATTCATATTAATAGCCCCAATTCATATTAATAGGCCCTCTATAGCCCCAATTCATATTAATAGCCCCAATTCATATTAATAGGCCCTCTATAGCCCCAATTCATATTAATAGCCCCAATTCATATTAATAGCCCCTCTATCGCCCCAATTCATATTAATAGCCCCTCTATCGCCCCAATTCATATTAATAGCCCCTCTATCGCCCCAATTAATATTAATAGCCTCTCTATAGCCCCAATTCATATTAATAGCCCCAATTCATATTAATAGCCCCTTATCGCCCAATTCATATTAATAGCCCCTCTATCGCCCCAATTCATAAATAGCCCCTCTATAGCCCCAATCCATATTAATAGCCCCTCTATCGCCCCAATTCATATTAATAACCCCAATTCATATTAATAGCCCCTCTATCGCCCCAATTCATATTAATAGCCCCTCTATAGCCCCAATTCATATTAATAGCCCCAATTCATATTAATAGGCCCTCTATAGCCCCAATTCATATTAATAGCCCCAATTCATATTAATAGGCTCTCTATAGTCCCAATTCATATTAATGACCCCAATTCATATTAATAGGCCCTCTATCGCCCCAATTCATATTAATAGCCCCAATTCATATTAATAGGCTCTCTATAGTCCCAATTCATATTAATAGCCCCAATTCATATTAATAGGTCCTCTATAGCCCCAATTCATATTAATAGCCCCAATTCATATTAATAGCCCCTCTATCGCCCCAATTCATATTAATAGCCCCTCTATAGCCCCAATTCATATTAATAGCCCCTCTATCGCCCCAATTCATATTAATAGCCCCTCTATCGCCCCAATTCATATTAATAGCCCCTCTATCGCCCCAATTAATATTAATAGCCTCTCTATAGCCCCAATTCATATTAATAGCCCCAATTCATATTAATAGGCCCTCTATAGCCCCAATTCATATTAATAGCCCCAATTCATATTAATAGCCCCTCTATCGCCCCAATTCATATTAATAGCCCCTCTATAGCCCCAATTCATATTAATAACCCCTCTATCGCCCCAATTCATATTAATAGCCCCTCTATCACCCCAATTCATATTAATAGCCTCTCTATCGCCCCAATTCATATTAATAGCCCCTCTATAGCCCCAATTCATATTAATAGCCCCAATTCATATTAATAGCCCCTCTATCGCCCCAATTCATATTAATAGCCCCTCTATCGCCCCAATTCATATTAATAGCCCCTCTATCGCCCCAATTCATATTAATAGCCTCTCTATAGCCCCAATTCATATTAATAGCCCCAATTCATATTAATAGGCCCTCTATAGCCCCAATTCATATTAATAGCCCCAATTCATATTAATAGCCCCTCTATCGCCCCAATTCATATTAATAGCCTCTCTATAGCCCCAATTCATATTAATAGCCCCAATTCATATTAATAGGCTCTCTATAGTCCCAATTCATATTAATAGCCCCAATTCATATTAATAGCCCCAATTCATATTAATAGGTCCTCTATAGCCCCAATTCATATTAATAGCCCCAATTCATATTAATAGCCCCTCTATCGCCCCAATTCATATTAATAGCCCCTCTATAGCCCCAATTCATATTAATAGCCCCTCTATCGCCCCAATTCATATTAATAGCCTCTCTATAGCCCCAATTCATATTAATAGCCCCAATTCATATTAATAGGCCCTCTAGAGCCCCAATTCATATTAATAGCCCCAATTCATATTAATAGGCCCTCTATAGCCCCAATTCATATTAATAGCCCCAATTCATATTAATAGCCCCTCTATCGCCCCAATTCATATTAATAGCCCCTCTATCGCCCCAATTCATATTAATAGCCCCTCTATCGCCCCAATTAATATTAATAGCCTCTCTATAGCCCCAATTCATATTAATAGGCCCTCTATAGCCCCAATTCATATTAATAGCCCCAATTCATATTAATAGCCCCTCTATCGCCCCAATTCCTATTAATAGCCCCTCTATAGCCCCAATTCATATTAATAACCCCTCTATCGCCCCAATTCATATTAATAGCCCCTCTATCACCCCAATTCATATTAATAGCCTCTCTATCGCCCCAATTCATATTAATAGCCCCTCTATAGCCCCAATTCATATTAATAGCCCCAATTCATATTAATAGCCCCTCTATCGCCCCAATTCATATTAATAGCCCCTCTATCGCCCCAATTCATATTAATAGCCCCTCTATCGCCCCAATTCATATTAATAGCCTCTCTATAGCCCCAATTCATATTAATAGCCCCAATTCATATTAATAGGCCCTCTATAGCCCCAATTCATATTAATAGCCCCAATTCATATTAATAGCCCCTCTATCGCCCCAATTCATATTAATAGCCCCTCTATAGCCCCAATTCATATTAATAACCCCTCTATCGCCCCAATTCATATTAATAGCCCCTCTATCGCCCCAATTCATATTAATAGCCCCTCTATCGCCCCAATTAACGTCAGGGCTCAGAGCACAGTCAGTGACTGATATTTAAAGGCCTAGATCCCTGACCAGGTGCAGCATTCAAAGTGGCCTGATTCAGAGACTGGCGCCCTCTCTGTTGGAAAGGCCGCACTGCAGGAGCACCAGCAGGCATGACAGTAACAAGCAAAACGCTGTATGATTAGAAAGCTCATTTTGAAGGAATATTTGGCAATGTTTGTCAGCAGTATTCACTGGCACCAGTGATATTTGTTGGTAGTATTTACTGGCACTCAGATATACTATAGTGGTAAGCGTAAGAGTGTCTCAATAAGTCATGGCAAGGAGAACCCAGTCTTGAATAAACATATTGGGGACAAAAATACAGCGTTTAAAACCAATGCATTATACTATTTGAAAACCGATACTAAATACAAACAAGTGGCAAACTAAGTACATGTTCATTAAGCACGATCATTGCGATCTCTAGGGGATAACCAAATCCCTTACAAATGGTTAAATTATAAGAAAAGCAATTTAACAATTTAGTAATTGCACTTTCATTACATTGAATCCAAATCCTATTCAATAGCAATTTTCCTGCCCTCTTGAATAGGCAGATAATTACACCCCTTTAAGATACAATTGTTTATAAGGGTCTGTTTAAAAGTTATTCTACTCTGCTAATTAAGCAAATTATTATGATAATTTAAAATTCTGATTTAACTGGACACAAATTAGATTTCCAAGGGGACAGCCAGTTATCACATTGTATCAGATTTAATTGTTTCTAATTGTTTTGTTATTTATTTTATTTTATGATACCAATAAAGGTTATGTTTTAACTAGCTCCATTTGATACAGTCACTTTTGTGACTAAGCTTTACAATTATATGCGGGTTACCCCCCCTTTTTCCATCTGAAGTACATACTATTCTTTGCTCAAAGCAGAGTACTACATAATATTACATATATACACATACGTACATGGGGGAGTGGCATGTGGACAATCTCAACTAAATGCGCCCCCCCCATTTGGCTGATCCCTCCAGAAGAAATGTTGAACCCGACAGAGCAGAGAATACAGTCAGGTCCAGAAATATTGGAACATGGACACAAATTGTAACATCTTTGGCTCTATAACACCACCACAATGGAGGTTGGAATGCAACAAACACAATGTCTTTAACTGCAGACTGTCAGCTTTAATTTGAGGGTATGTACATCCAACTCAGGTGAACGGTGTAGAACTTACAGCAGTTTGCAGATGTGCCCCCCTTGTTTAGGGACAAAAGTAATGGGACAGAATAATAATCATAAATCAAACTTTCCCTTCTTAATACTGTTGGAGATACAACAGCATATATTATACTATGGACTGCAGGTGGCGCTGTTAGTACAGGTTAAATGTGTTCTAAACTCGTTGGTAAATGTTCACAGGAAATAAGTCTCTATTGTCTCTGCTTTACTTCCTTCTTCCTTTCTAGCTGTGTGATGATGAAGCATCCTGATATATATCCAGTGACTAATCTGTTATAAGTTGTTTTATTGCTATATGCACAAAGTAAAGTTCTCTACTGAAGATTCACAAGACTCCAGTGCCTCTTTCATACATAACCAACAGGTTATGGGCCCAGACACTGAAAACGAAACTACAAATCAGTAAGTGCTGCAGCTATCATCCAAATACCTGCTGTGTGTGAGGAAAGGAGCTGCATCCAATATACTGAAAGATGGCAAGTGGCTCAGATGTGAAATATGCAATAGCAAAGCTAAACAATACCAATTATCAGCTGTGGAAGTTTAAGCTGGAAATGCTGTTATCCAAAGATGATCTGTGGCAGGTGCTGGATACAATCAGACCCACTGACAACCCAGAAGAATGGGACAAAAGAAACAGGCAAGCAAAAGCAGTTATAAGCCTGTTAGTGGAGGATGATCAACTAATCCATATAAGAAAAGAAAACACAGCTAAAGGTATGTGGACTGCGCTACAGAAACTGCACGAGCGTTCAAACTTAAACAGTAAACTATATCTGCTACGTAAACTGTATAAGATGAGGCTGGAAAAAGGCCAGGAAATGTGTGAACATGTGAACGCTATGCTGGAAATTGTGGAGCAATTACGTGCAATTGGAGAAGAAATAAAAGACAATCATGTAGTGGCATTACTATTATGCAGCCTTCCAGAATCATATAGTGCCCTGATAAACGCTCTAGAAACCAGACCAGAGGAAGAACTAACACTGGAATATGCTAAAGGGAAATTAATTGATGAATACAACAGAAAGAAGGAAAATATACGTGGTGAAGAGAATGACAAAACAGAAGTAGCTCTAAAGGTGAATGAAAACACAAAACAAAACAAAGAGACCAGAGTGTGTTTTCGCTGCAAAAGGACAGGTCATTTGAAATATAATTGTTCAATCTGGAAAGCAGAACAGCGAAGGAGAGAGACATTCACAAAAGAAAGAGCTAAAGCAGCCACACAGGAAAGCAAAGACACAGCGTGGAGTGCAAGTTTTAAAGTAACTCAGAATACTACCCCGCATGGATGGTACATTGACTCAGGAGCAACAAGTCACATGACCAGTGATGAGACCTTCTTCACAGAAATTAATTTTAATACAAAAGACAAAGTCTTCCTAGCAAATGGGAAAAGTATTACATCAGAAGGTAAAGGTCAAGGATTTCTGAACTGCATCACACCATCAGGAGGTAACCGAAGCATCCTTGTAAAGAACGTTCTGTATGTTCCAAGTCTAGAAGGAAGCCTCCTATCAGTAAAAAACCTTGCTAACAATGGACTTACAGTACAATTCCGAGGTAATGAATGCACAATTCGAAACAGAAAAGAAATCGTTGCAAAAGGAAGGTTGAATGAACACCTATACAAAATCGTCACTGAACGTGTTCAAGTCAAAACAGTCACTCATAATCCACATGACAAGTGCATCCATCTATGGCACAGACGATTGGGGCATCGAAACTCAGAAGCTATAAAGGAACTTTCTAAGAGAGAATTATCAGAAGACATGATAATGATACCTTGTCCAAAGTTGATGAAGTGCACGTGTTGCATCAAAGCAAAGGCCACACGTACACCACTTCCACAAGCCAGTCAAAGAAAAACCACTAAACCCATGGAACTTATACACAGTGACGTGTGTGGACCAATGAAAACCCCGACACCCAGCGGCAACAAATATTTAATAACCTTCATTGATGACTATTCCAGGTACACAACGACATATCTGATGAAACACAAAAGTGAGACAACTGATAAACTTCAAGAATTTGTAGCGATGACTAGCAACAAATTTCAAAGGAAACCCGGAATAATACGCACGGACAATGGAGGGGAATATATGGGTAAAGAAGTGGAATCATATCTAAAGAAACATGGTATCATACACCAGACAACCGTACCGTACACTCCAGAACAAAACGGTGTAGCTGAAAGAAAAAATCGCACTCTTGTAGAAATGGCCAGATGCATGCTTTCAGATGCCAACCTACACAAGTACTGGGGAGAAGCAATAATGACTGCAACATATCTACAGAACAGACTACCATCTAAAGCTATTGAAAGTACCCCTTATGAAATGTGGAACAGATCAAAACCTAGTATAGGTCATATTAGAGTGTTTGGTTGCAAAGCATACGTTTACATTCCAAGTGAAAAACGCTCCAAGTGGGAGAACAGAGCCATAGAAGGCATTCTAATAGGCTACAGTGAACAAAGTAAGGGATACAGAATCCTTAATCCAAAGACCAACAAGGTCACAGTAAGCCGCAGTGTTTATTTTGATGAAAGCCAAACATCAGAAATAATGACTCCCGAAAAACACGAAGAAAAGGTGCCGATTGAAATAGCAAGAGATGCTGACCAAAAGGAAACTGTGCAGGAGTCAGACCAAGAAGTGGAACTCACAATTGATGACTTAACTGTTCACAATCCAGTAGAACCGACAGAACAACCAGAAATCAGAAGATCTACTCGGACAACAAAAGGGATCCCACCGCGCAAGCTGTCATACACTGTTAAGACACATGAGACATTTGAACCAACATCTTGGGAAGACATAGATAAACTACCAAAAGGGGAAGCCAATCAGTGGAGAAAGGCGGCTGAAGAAGAACTAAAATCACTTCAGAAAAATGAAACCTGGACTCTCACAGAGCTCCCTCCCGGTCACAAAACTATAGGAAGTAAATGGATTTTTAAAGTGAAGTACGACGCAGAAGGAAACATTCACAGATACAAGGCAAGAGTAGTCGCCAAGGGATATTCCCAGAAATATGGAGAAGATTATGATGAAACATTTGCTCCAGTGGTAAAGCACACAACCATTAGAACATTCCTCAGCATTGCAGCTGAAAAACAAATGCAAGTGAAGCACCTGGATGTCAAAACAGCTTTTCTATATGGAGATATCAAAGAGGAACTCTACATGGAGCAGCCACCAGGGTTTAATACAGGACAGAACCTTGTGTGTAAACTGCAAAAGAGCATCTATGGTCTCAAACAAGCAGCAAGAATGTGGAATGAAAAAGTGAACGAAGTACTCACAACAGAAGGATTTTCAAGAAGTAACGCTGATCCATGCCTGTATTCAAAGAATCAAGACAACAAATGGATCTACCTACTAATTTATGTTGATGACATCATAATTTGTTTTGAACAAGAAGGGGATTATGATCAAATAACTAGCACATTGAAACAAAACTTTGAGATTAAAGAGCTTGGGAACATTGCTCACTATTTAGGAATCCAAATCGAGAAAGAAGAAGACGGAAGTTATCTTCTTCACCAAAGTCAGAAAATTACAGATATTCTAGCAGAGTTTCACATGCAAGATGCAAAAGAGGTGAAAACGCCTATGGAACCAGCTTATCAGAAAGACAATGGAATGGAAAACTTGTTACCTAACAATGAGAAGTACCGCAAAGCAATTGGAAAATTGTTATACATTGCAACTGTGACAAGACCAGACATTGCCGCAGCATTGAGTATACTCTGTAGAAAAGTTTCAACACCCTGTCAACGTGATTGGAATGCCGTAAAAAGGGTGATACAGTATCTAAAAGGAACAATTCATATGAAACTGCGACTGCCAGCAACACCCAATGCAAACTTAATTGGATATGTAGATGCTGACTGGGCCGGAGATATCACAGACCGCAAATCTACTACTGGTTACATCTTCCAGTACGGAGAAGGAACCATCAGCTGGTCTAGTCGAAAACAAGCGACTGTTGCACTCTCTTCAACTGAAGCAGAATACATAGCAGCAGCACATGCATGTCAAGAAGCAATTTGGATTCGTCAACTTCTATTAGACATGGGACTGGATATGTCTAAACCGATACCCATCTTTGAAGACAACCAGGGATGTATAAAGTTGACACAATCAGAAAGGATCAACCCTAGAACCAAGCACATAGACGTAAAATATCATCTGCTCAGGGACACACAAGAGCAAGGACTTATCGATATTCAGTATTGCCCATCAGAAGAGATGACTGCAGATGCACTCACCAAACCGTTGCCAAAGGAACGTTATTGTTTTCTTCAAAAGAAGCTGAATGTTGTATGATTATGCACATGCTGTTGAGAAGGGGTGTTGGAGATACAACAGCATATATTATACTATGGACTGCAGGTGGCGCTGTTAGTACAGGTTAAATGTGTTCTAAACTCGTTGGTATATGTTCACAGGAAATAAGTCTCTATTGTCTCTGCTTTACTTCCTTCTTCCTTTCTAGCTGTGTGATGATGAAGCATCCTGATATATATCCAGTGACTAATCTGTTATAAGTTGTTTTATTGCTATATGCACAAAGTAAAGTTCTCTACTGCAGATTCACAAGACTCCAGTGCCTCTTTCATACATAACCAACAAATACTTGGTTGCAATCCTTTGCAGTCAATCCAGCCCTGAAGTCTGGAACGCATAGACATCACCAGACGCTGGTTTATCCCTGTGATGCTCTGCCCGGCCTCTACTGCAACTGTCTTCAGTTCCTGCTTGTTCTTGGGGCATTTTCCCTTCAGTTTTGTCTTCAGCAAGTGAAATGCATGCTCAATGGGATTCAGGTCAGGTGATTGACTTGGCCATTGCATAACATTCCACTTCTGTCCCTCAAAACTCTTTGGTTGCTTTGCAGTATGCTTTGAGTCATTGTCCATACTGCACTGTGAAGCGCCGTCCAATGAAGTTCTGCAGCATTTGCTGAATGTGAGCAGATAATATTGCCCGAAACACTTCAGAATTCATCCTGCTGCTTTTGTCAGCCGTCACATCATCAATAAATACAAGAGAACAGTTCCATTGGCAGCCATACATGCCCACGCCATGCACTACCACCACCATGCTTACTGATGAGGTGGTATGCTTAGGATCATGAGCAGTTCCTTTCCTTCTCCATATCTTCTCTTCCCTCACTCTGGTACAAGTTGATCTTGGTTTCATCTGTCCATAGGATCTTGTTTCCAGAACTGCAAAGGCTTTGTTAGGTGTTGTTTGGCAACTCTAATCCTAATCTGGCTTCTTGTTTTGGAGGCTCACCAATGGTTTACATCTTGTGGTGAACCCTCTGTATTCACTCTGGTGAAGTCTTCTCTTGATTGTTGACTTTGACACACATACACCTACCTCCTGGAGAGTGTTCTTGATCTGGCCAACTGTTGTGAAGGGTGTTTTTCTTCACCAGGGAAAGAATTCTTTATTCATCCACCACAGTTGTTTTCTGTGGTCTCCCGGGTCTTTTGGTGTTGCTTAGCTCACCGGTGCGTTCCTTCTTTTTGAGAATGTTCCAAACAGTTGTTTTGGCCACACCTAATGTTCTTGCTGATGGGTTTGTTTTGTTTCTTCAGCCTAATGATGGCTTGCTTCACTGATAATATGAGATCCAAAGAGCTGTCACTGAGTTGACGGCAACAGATTCCAAAGCAAATAGCACACTTGAAATGAAACTCTGGGCCTTTTATCTGCACATTGTAATTGGGGTAATGAGAGATATCACACACCTGGCTGGAACAGCTGTGAAGCCAATTGTCCCATTACTTTTGGTCCTTAACAAGTGGGAGGCACATCTGCAAACTGCTGTAAGTCCTACACCGTTCACCTGAGTTGGATGTACATACCCTCAAATTAAAGCTGACAGTCTGCAGTTAAAGCACATTGTGTTTGTTTCATTCCAACTCCATTGTGGTGGTGTATAGAGCCAAAGATGTTAGAATTGTGTCAATGTCCCAATATTTCTGGACCTGACTGTATATATAAAATCCAATGAATGATTATAAAAAGGTCTGTTACAGTAAAAAGAAAAAATTATCTAAAAAAAAAAAACCAGAATTGTTTTTGCCGAAAAATGCCTAAAAGATCCTAAAAAAAATCTAGAAAGAGACTTTTTACAGCAGAATAAAATAATAAACGGTTTATTAGATATTGGGTTAAAACGGGAATATTTTTAACATTGAAGCCTATGGGAATCGCCTGAATAAACCTGCCGATTCAAACCACCAAAAAGCAGGGCATTTCGGCAACTTTTCTCTGCTGTTTGGTGTCTGTGAATAGATTAACCATTGCTTCTCTATGGGGATTTCACTGCTGTCGAAGGGGCACCGTGCAGGCAATTCACCAAAATTTGATAAACTGCCTGCTCTCTGAATAGCCGAATGGCCCCGAAATGACCCCAGTCGCTGAAATTCAGTGTCCGGTTACATTTCGGATCTCTCTGAATAACCCCCATAGTGTTTAATAATGTGTGATATTTTTAGTATTATTAGATTGTACTTTGTTAATCGTTATGTTTGTTGCGTTGTGTGTGTGTAAATATCATATTCAGTGTCTGTATTCCCTGCAGGGGGCGCTCTGGAGATCTATGGCCCGTCCGCTCAGCGAGCTAGAAGGGGGTCAGACGCCTTGATTCCCTGCTCGTTCACTGTGGACAAACCGCCGGTGGATCCAAAATACTTTGCCGTGTTCTGGTATTTTAAGGGATATGAAATCCTGAGTTATTATAATAATGTTGTGAAGACGCAGGATCCGAGGTTTTCCCTAAACACAATGAACTCACTGAATGGCAACGCGTCCCTCTCAATCTCCAGGGTAATGATGTCTGATGAAGGAGTCTATACCTGTTCCATAATTTACAGTCCTGAGAGAAAAGAGAAGGAGGTCACCTTACATGTTCAGGGTAAGAATGTTATATATATATATAATTACACGCACACTCGCGGCCCCTTTATTAGGTACACCTGTTCATTTACAAAACAACGCACCTGGACAGTAGGGATGAGCGGTTTGGAGTTCGGCCCGAACTTAGCCTGTTCGGGTAGATTGCGAACTCCGAACATTTTGCCGTGTTCGGTTCGGGTAAAAAAAGAAATTTTGAAAAAAGTATAAAAAATGCTTAAAAAATACAAAAAAATCTAGAAATAAAGAGACTCTTTACTGCAGAATATTATAAGCAACGGTTTATTAGATATTGAATTAAAAACTAATGTCTAGGTGCAAAGATTCTTACCTCTAAATTACCTTTTTTTTTTTCTTCAAACGGCATAACAACAACAGATGTTTTTGTCTGGTCTAATCAATTTGATACATTTTATGTAGAATGAAGGTGGGGTGTCTGCTTCTGTTCTGAGTGAGTAATTTCCCTCCTAAAACGTCCTAATATGCTGCATTTAACTGCGGTGTGAAAAAATACAAAATTTCCTCATTGCCTGATTTTAACATCTAAAGCAATGTTATTTTTCACTTTGGGATTAACCTCCCTGGCGGTATTCCCGAGTGTGACTCGGGGTTAAATTTCGCTACTGCGAACGGTAACCCCGAGCCACACTCGGGCTGTATGTTTACTCACCTCCTCCATGGCTCCCTTGCTGTCCCCGCAGTGTGATCGCAGGGAGCTGCTTCCTGGAAAGCTCCCTGCGAGTCACATGATGCAGAGGGGCTGGACCGCAGCAAATTTCATTCACAAAAACTCACTGAATACAAATGGAAATGTTTATGAACGGCCACTAGGTGGCAGTACAGGATAAGAAATAGACCATACATCGTCTCACCCTTGTTCTCAGACCAATTTCAGTGTTTTTTGTTGTATTTTATTGAATATCATTTATTTGCATTATTTTGGATAATTATTTTTGGGATAATAAATTATTATTTCGTGTTTCAAACTTTATCGGACACCGTGTATTTACTATTTTTTTAAAATTAATTAATTTATTTATAAAGGATTTTACCAGTAAGGACTCTTGATTGCACAGATTTCAGTGCGTGATTCCTAATTATTACAGGCTAACTATGTACAAAAACACGTTACCTTTAAAAAAAAAAAATATTGATACGCTTTTAGACACAAAATTTTGAAAAAATTAGACCGCCAGAGAGGTTAAACATTCACAGGGTTATTCAGAGAGCGGTGAAAAGCAGGAGAATGACTGGAGAAGTGAAAATTCTAGGTCAAAATAGCCAAACCAGAAAAATTCTCCCATTTATCTCACTTTCCAAATCGGCTAATTGGTCTAGATTGTTCTCTTCTCCTGCCAGTTCTCCTGGCTTTCACCTCTCTCTCAGGGTTGTTCAGAGAAAGGTGAAAACCAGGAGAATGGCAGGAAAAGAGAACAATCTGGACCAAATAGCCGATTTGGAAAGTGAGATAAGGCTAGGGTCAGACTAACGCATTTTTCACAGCAACTGTCAAAAAGTGCGTCCGAACGCATTGAGGTGTTTTTTCACGGAAAGCGCTTAAACGGTCATACGATGCGCATTTTTGTGCGTGATTTTTTACGGATCCAACCAGGAAACTTTGGGTGTCTGGACGTTATGTTGGCCGGACATGAGCAGGGTCTGACGTCTCCAAATCACGCACACACACCGCTAGTGGACGCAGCGCACTCTGTACGTCCGTACTAGCGGTTCTGCGTTCTCGAAAAAATGCGTTCATTTTCCACTTGCGTTGCGCAGCCGGACTTTCGTGCGACCGTACTTCGTATATTGGCCGTCATTGCTTGTCATTTGCTGCTAGTGCGGCCGTGATAAAGTGCGCCTAAACGCACGTTAAAAATTCGCTAGTCTGACCCTAGCCTAAATGGGAGAATTTTTCTGGTTTGGCTATTTTGCATTTTCCATTCTCCAGTCATTCTCCTGCTCTTCACCGCTCTCTGAATAACCCTGACAGGGTTATTCAGAGAAAGGTGGAACTCAGGAGAATGACTGAAGAGAAAATTCTAGGTCAAAATAGCCAAACCAGAAAAATTCTCCCATTTATCCCACTTTCAAAATCGGCTATTTGGTCTAGAATTTTCCATTCTCCAGTCATTCTCCTGCTTTTCACCGCCAAAAAAATCAGTAAACTTTTTCTGCGTGTCCGAAAATGTCTCCTCTTTTCATACAGACTGCCGCCCCAAGCAGTTGTTTATGGATAGATTAAAGGAAAACTGTTTACCATCATTTGAAACGTAATTTTTTTGTTTTTAAGTGTTTCTATACATCCTAGAAATCCGCCACTTCACGGGCAGGTTATGGGGACCTCCAAGGCACGATATTTTAAGGAATTTTTCATTTTTATTTTTAACCCCTATTTCATGGAAAATTCACTGTTCCTTTAAAAACTTTTTTTTTTTTTAACTTTTTGTCCTTGTTTCCTGTCCCCCAGGGCACTACCCGGACCCCCATACACCTTTAATGGCAAATATCTAGCATATATGCCCTCTTGGAGGGCACTCTAAAAACCGAATTTTCAGCCCCATTGACTTGTATGGGGTTCGAGTTCGGGTTCGGACCCGAACATTTGGAAAAGTTCGGGTTCGGGCCCGAACCGAACTCGGGGGTCGTTCGGCTCATCCCTTGTTGTGTGACAAGACACAGATCACCTTAATTCACAAATGTTTTAAAGAAAGTTGTAAACCCCAAAAAAACTTGCTGGCACAGTGACAAGACACCCATCACCTAAATTCCCTGATATTTGGTATAAATTAGACCCAAAAAGACTTGCTGGCACAGTGACAAGACCCAGAAAATCACCTCAATTCAGAAATGTTTTAAATAAAGTTGTAAACCACAAAAAACTTGCTGGTACAGTGACAAGACACACATCACCTAAATTCCCTGATATCTGGTAGAATTGAGACCCCTCCAGACCCCCCCCCCAGTAGCGTGGCAGACCGGCAGTAACAACACACACAACTATCTCCTTTGAAATCTCCTCTGAAATGCGTGCAGAAGCGCTGCGTGGAAACCTTATATAGTGTGCTGCGGGACTTAGCTCTGTGAGCCCATGATTGAGCCGTGATTGGCATAGTGTTCAACCAGTCTTGCACCAGACCTGTGGTCAGGTGCAAGGCTGTAGCCAATTACGAGCTTCAGGCCAGTGGGAAAATGCATTGTGGTCGAACATGCGGCGAACACCCGGAAATGTTCGGTGTTCGCGATCTGCTCGACCAGGCTAAGTTCGGGTCGAACCCCGACCTGTCCGAACCCAAACAGCTCATCCCTAATAACCATAGAGTAAAGCCATGTTGTAGCGGGTATCAATATACAGAATCATCTGTGTTAAAACCATAAGCAACTCAACGCGTATCGCCTGTCTCGCAGACTTTTTCAAGAGCCGCTCTTGAAAAAGCCTGCGAGACAGGCGAAATGCGTTGAGTTGGTTATGGTTTTAACAGTTGTTCAGGATAAAGGTATCTGTGCATGTGCACCTAAATAGTTTTTTGGTGAGGCATGAAGCATCGCCGTAGTAATACACCATGATATGCAATCAGGATGTGTTACAGAGTGACTGAGCCAGCACTGGTGACATTTTTCCATATGACTCATTGGTTTTCTTTATTTAAAGCACAATTCCCACATTATTCTACTTTTTGATATTACCACAGCAGATTATTCTGTATATTGATACCCCCTGAATGGTTATATGCCAATCACCACTGAGGGTGATATTTGGGGTTGTATCTCAAAGGAACAGAAAAACCAGACAAAGCACTAAAACATATATATATTCTCAATAAACCACTTGGCAGCTCAAAAGAGAACCGGCAAATGGCACTAGAGGAGTGGCTACAGAAAAATTTATCTTTATTAGAACGAATATAGACACTCTCAGATGCAAGGAAAAATCTATTAAAAAACATAAATATGACAGCAGACAAAGCAGGGTGTACTGGAATTGACGCCAGTGTATAATGGCTGTGCATAAAAGAGGTGTGGAAAGAGGATTGCAATCAATGTATTAGGCACCATAATAGAATTCCATAATTGCACAAAGGGATTAGCATCAAAAAGCAAACCATAAATCACCTTCACAATCAGCACGCCAACACTGACCCTTAGCTAGTCGAGCTCATGCTCAAGATTTCTGTCCTCACCCTGCAAATGCTACACACACAACAAATCACGGCTTAAAATCAAAGTTGATACATCAGCTCAACATATGTTTCGCCAACTGAACATTGGCTTCATCTGGAGCAAAAAAATAGTTAGGGAGATTATCCTGTATATTGATACCCCCTGAATGGTTATATGCCGATCACCACTGAGGGTGATATTTGGGGTTGTATCTCAAAGGAACAGAAAAACCAGACAAAGCACTAAAACACTAACAACAAAAATAGTCATTGAGTGTCCAGAGTCAGTTATTGTTTATGTATTGTGTAACCGGATTTTAATCCATTCCAGCTGCTCCGGAGATCAATATCCCTGAGAGAGTCATGGTTACAAACCGGCAGAGTATCCTGAGAGCCGCCATCACCGGATTCTACCCTGTGGATATTAACGTTAAATGGTTCCGAGATGGAGAAATCCTAAATAATTACACAGTATCCACACCTCAGAGGAACCAAGATGGTACCTACAATGTGACCAGCGAGGTGACCATAATGCCCACCGAGGAGGACAAACACCGGACATTCTCCTGCAGGGTCCAACACGAGTCTCTGTTTGGACCCCTCCATGAAGACTTCCAGCTGGAATTTGCAGGTAACAGTAACCGTTCAGATTATTTAATGCCCTGATGGATAACACAGAGACATTAACGTGACTAATTGGTAAATAAAGTACATTGTCACTAATTTTACACCTGAATATCACAATGAGCTCTTCCTGTGGACAGTATTAATTAGTTGACTAATAATTTTCAACAAAGACTTAGTCAACTACATTTTTCAGTGGGGAAAAGTAGGCTATAACCAAGACATGATGACTAAAAATATGAGGAAAATCTTAAAAAAAATCTTCATCGAATAATAAAACCTAGAGGAAAATCTTAGGCAGGGCCAGTGCTCCCACTAGGCAAGCTAGGCAACCGCCTTGGGTGCACTGCCACCTAAGGGCACAGCCGGCCCCAACCCGGGTTCCATTATTGTACCCATTCCTCATTGTGTGGCTTGTGTAGCCAGCAGTGGCGGCTCGCGGACCCCTGCTTGCGGCGCAGAAGGTGGACGTCTTATGGTGACGTGTGGGCGCCACCGGAGGCAGATGAAAGAAAGAAATAAAGAAAAAAAGAAAGATAAGAAAAAAAGAGGCTGAGGAAAGAAAAGGTGAAAGAAAGAAAGGTACGAAAGAAAGGTACGAAAGAAAAAGACACGAAAGAAAGGTACGAAAGAAAAAGACACAAAAGAAAGAAAAAGCATGAAAGAAAGAGAAAGAAAGAAAGAAAGAAGCAGATGAAAGAAAGAAAGAGGCACAGACCGATCCCGGGCCCGACCAACAGAGGGGTAAGTTGGGCACCGAACGACCGTGTGCGGCCCCCGTGCTCAGTGTGTTTGTCCATTATTATTATCATGTATATGGCACCAGCTGTGTCTGCAGCGCTTTACAATAACCAATGGGAACGAGACAAAATTAAAGCAAACATAGGAACAGAAACAAGAAGTGTAGAGGTCACTGCTTGGATGAGCTAACGGTTTAGAGGAGTTGGGGTGGAGTGTAGCGCTGTTTAAAAACTATGTTGCTGTATTGCTCGGGTTTGGCCACCAGAGGGAGACAAGCGCAATGTAAAGTATACTGGACACAATGGGACTACATTTTCCATCATGCTTTGCGGCGGAGACAGGAAGTGGGTGGGGACAGAGGAAAGGACATCCGCAGCCTCGTACGAAGGTGAGCCGAGCGGTGAACAGAGTAAGACGCACGTGAGACTGTGAGCGATTGTTACCAGGCCGGAGAGCAGGTGCTGCCTTGCATACGCTGGGGATCGATACAGTGACTTGCCAGAGACCTAGTAATCCACCGCTGAGAGGTTTTGCACAGACACAGAGTTCCAGATTGGACCCCGAGTAAGGAGACCACGATGATCCACTGGGAGTGCCGGCGGTAGGCCATAGATCTTGTTGTAGAAGACGGACAAGCAGGAGAAGCGGATCCAGTGGCACAGAGTTCCAGTACAATCCAGCGGAGAGACATCCTTAATCGGACAGCGGAATAGATTGTCTGGCGGATGCGTGAGAGGCCTTCCAGGCCACAGTCAAAGTTTAACAAAGCACGCTGCAGTATTGTTTAAATCTACAGGGCCCCAACGTGACTAGTCGAAGATTTATTAATACATTCACTGGCCAGTCGAATATAGTACCCGGGTACCTGAGCTCACACACACACACCTTTTTGGGACATAACTTGAACGGGACTTACACTCCAGAAACAAAGGGGTTAAACTTTTACCGCTGCACGTTTCTCGCATTACAAAATCCTGTATTCTATATGCCGTGCTTACATTATATATGCCACTTTATTGAGACCAGTAAAGTATATAATTTATAAAATCCACAACAGTGCTGGTGTATATTTATTCCCTAGTGCTGTGAGACTATCCCGAGGTTAAATTCAGCGGCTCCTCTGGGAGTGAGCGCTACAGGAGGAGTTTTAATGATCGTCAGCTTCACAAGCCCTAGCGTTACAGAAATGGTGAGGTCATGGAAGGGCCTCTATCATGATGTGGGGGTAGGAAAGGAGAGGGATAGGTCGGCATCAGTAATGTGTTATGCTAATCTGAAGAAATGAGGTTAAGGGATTTATTGAAGTGTTGAAGATTAGTGGAGATACTGATAGGGTGAGGGAGGTCATTCCACAAGACCGGAGCTGCCCTTGGAAAGTCTTGGAGGTGAGAGTTGGTGGTGCAGGTGGAGACAGAGGATAGGTGGAGGTTGCCCGTTGACCAGAGTGATCTAGAAGGTATGTACTTGTGGTGTAATGAAGACATGTAGGGAGGGGTCGCGTTGTTGAGGGTTCAGATCCTGTAGGGTACAGGAAGTCAATGAGGAGCCGCATCGCAGTCAGCTACCTGGTGAACCAGTGGGAGCCCACAGGTGAGTACCAACTATAAAAACTGAATTTTCAGAAGAATTACCAGCAGTACAACCTCATCTCTAGTCAAACTGGCCATTCCCAACCTAGCAGCTGGAAACATTATGCAAATGCAATGTTTGTGCTCATTTTCTATGCAGTATCTCTTTAAATCAGTAACTTAATGAGAGCTAAATTACTGCTTAATGATCAGCTTCTTTAATGGTTCAAGACAAAAATAATTTAAAAAAAAAAACATTCCTTTCTCTCCAGCTCCTCCAGAGGTTAAAGTCACAGGGAGACACGTTGATATAAATGAGGAGAGTGTCCTGAGCTGTTTGATCACTGGATTCTATCCTGCGGACATTGACATTAAATGGTTAAAGGACGGGGAGATCCTGGATCATGTTTCAGAAAACAGACCTCAGAGAAACCCGAATGGCACATACAGCGTTACCAGCACCGTGACCATAACACCCACCGAGGAGGACAAACACCGGACCTTCTCCTGCAGGGTCCAACATGAGGCACTCTCCGACCCGGTTAATGAAACGTTTCAGTTAGAATTTGCCGGTAAAACAATTCCCTGATCATTTCTGCACAATTTCCAGTTATGTAATGAGCCCCAGTACATGCAGGCTCCTGCGATGGTGCTTTTATACATTTCGAGTTTTATTAACGTACAGTGACAGTTACATTTGATTTCGTTCACATTTTCCACCACAATGATAGTTTTATGACCTCATTTTTATGTATCAATCCATTAACATCTCCTATTCCCAAACTGATCTAATTACTGCATATTCTGACATTTAATATGTAAATCAGCAGATTCTTGATTGGTTGTTTTTTGCTTTGTCATTATCTGGGTAACGGGCATTTTCCATCTCATTTGCCTTTTATTCATTACGTATGAATGAATGAAGGCGCGTAGTTACATTAGTGACGTCACGTTGTATTAATGTGATACTATATTTAAAAATAGAGCGTCCCTTTTCTTGTCCTTAAATGATTGGGCAGATCCTGCTCACAGCAGAGAAAGAGTCCACCAGAAGTATATGTATAATCTTCTTGCTGAATGTTGTATATGGAGGTTCCTCTAAAAACCTTCAACAATAGAACATAAAATGGCAAAACAACACAGCGCCTATAGACCTCAGCCCACCGGTAAGCAGAATTATACACATTACATGTCCATAAATGTAGCGTTCTTTGTTTTCCAAAAGGTGGCCATCTTTTTGGAAATGTTTCTTCAGCAAATGCTGTAAAAGAAAGGCAAAACCAAAAATGCGTAGTACATCAATTCAGATTGGAGATGTATCACAATAGTATCCAACTCACATTTATATGAGCCCACACCTGGCTCTAGGGTGGATATCTTTATGGGTCTTTTTATTTCTTTCTTCAGGTGCCTATTAACCCCTTGGTAGGTCCCGTAGATACCGATAGGGTTCCCCTGCAGTAAAGACAAATGTGTACCAGGGACACCCCTAGTATGGTATTTTAAAGGCCAATTTTAAACTCACATGGCACTGAGCTTCTATCGGCTCATCAAACAGCACATAGGGAATTATTTAGGAAATCCCCAAACCTTCTTTGACAGGAACGTAGGCAGACAGCAGTATATTAAAAACATTTAACAAAATAAACCAATACATAGCTACCAGGACGCGTTTCGCCAGGATGGCTTCCTCAGCTGGTGATGTTTTTAATGTACTGCTGTCTGCCTATGTTCCTGTCAAAGAAGGTTTGGGGATTTCCTAAATAATTCCCTATGTGCTGTTTGACAGAGCCAATAGAGGCTCAGTGCCATGTGAGTTTAAAATTGGCCTTTATTAGACTCAGAGTTTTTTAATATATCATACTAGGGGTGTCCCTGGTACACATTTGTCTTTACTGCAGGGGAACCCTATCGGTATCTACGGGACCTACCAAGGAGTTAATGGACACCTGAAGAAAGAAATAAAAAGACCCATAAAGATATCCACCCTAGAGCCAGGTTTGGGCTCATATAAATGTGAGTTGGATACTATTGTGATACATCTCCAATCTGAAACGATGTACTACGCATTTTTGGTTTTGCCTTTCTTTTACAGCATTTGCTGAAGTGACATTTCCAAAAAGATGGCCACCTTTTTTTGAAAACAAAGAACGCTACATTTATGGACATGT
The DNA here is from genome assembly GCA_009667805.1 of Leptobrachium leishanense. Taxonomy (NCBI): domain Eukaryota; kingdom Metazoa; phylum Chordata; class Amphibia; order Anura; family Megophryidae; genus Leptobrachium; species Leptobrachium leishanense. The sequence continues at coordinate 168,307,991 of CM019069.1, read as the reverse complement.
AATGTGTATAATTCTGCTTATCGGTGGGCTGAGGTCTATAGGCGCTGTGTTGTTTTGCCATTTCAGATCCTGCTCACAGCCTCGGTCCAATTATTTCTTATTTATTTATTTTTTGGGAGGATGATTTTTCTCACCTTTTCCCCCTCGTCGCGTGCTGCTCCTCTTCTTTGTCTCAGGGACACCAGACCCGGAAGTCCCTGAAGCTTTGTAACGGAATGTGTGCTCCTGTGCAACTTGTGTAGTGTAGAACCCGCTAATTGCGCAGCACTACGGGAATCGCTCACTTTATGTACACAAGTTCCGTAGCGCCTGCGCAGAGCGATCGATCAGAGCTGCACGCCAGATCTGATCCATCGCTGCCTCTCTGAGAACACTCGCTACAGCGATTGGTCTCACAGGGTGACGTCAGCCGCTCTCTGTGTGTGACATCACTAGTGACCGATCTGGTTACCGGCAGCTGGGAAATTCAAAATCCCGGCTGCTGGTGATGCTGTGTATGGGTGGAAGAATCTCCTCCACTTCACTCCATGATTTCACCAGATAGGGGGTGCTGGGGGGTTGGGGGAAAGAGAGGGGGCGCTCCTCACATCCTGAGCACTTTATTACTGTAAAGTGGTCAGGATGAGTAGACGGTCCCTTTAAGCAAACGAAAATGCAACGTGCCCTCACCAGGTCTGTGCCATCCAAAGCTAAAATCATTCTTGCTCTCTAATCCTTCTGTTTCTTTTTGCTCATGTGTAGAAGGTCCCACATCTGAAGATTCTGCACACCGGCCTGTGATCCTCGGGATTGTTCCTCCTCTCATTGTGCTGATACTGACTGCGTGTGTATTAATCTATACATATCGAGTTCGAAAAAGCAAACGAGAAAGTAAGTTCCTCAAATAAACTCCATTTCAATCACTGTGACTTATGTATCTTCATCCTTATCTCATTGTATTTCATTATAAAAAAACGAAACTATAGGGGTTATTCACAAAGAGCCGATCTGGCCCCGAACAGTGAATTTCCCCGCACGGTGACATTTCATGGTCATTCGGTTACTCAGAGAGCAGACAGTTTGACAAATTTTGGAGAATTGCCAGTGAAATACGGTGCCTGTTCATCGGCAATGAAATCCCCCATAGAGAAGCAATGGTCAATCTATTCACAGACACCGAACAGCAGAGAAAAGTTGCCGAAATGCCCTGCTGTTCGGTGTTTTCATTTGGCAGGTTTATTCAGGCGAATCCCATAGGCTTCAGTGTTAAAAACATTTGCGTTTTAATTCAATATCTAATAAACTGTTTATTTTAATCTGTAGCAAAAAGTCTCTTTATTTATTGTTTTTTTTATTATCATTCATTGGATCTTTATGTGTAAATTTCAGACATTTTTGTTCAGTAGTTTTTTTGCAAACAGCGTTATCAATTTAGAGACTTTCAATCGTATTGGTTTTTCTTACCCGTCTGGTGGCTTGTCATCTTTTTTCTGCGACTGGTCTGCGCTGTGCTCGGCGGCTGCATTTGGCGGCTGTCTGGTGTGTTTGCGGCAGCCGGTAGGTTTGCAGCAGCGGCCGGTGAGTTTTCGGTGGCTGATTCCCTGCACTTCGGGGACCCAGCAGTGAATGCTGAATTCACCGCCTGGTCAGGGAATTTAATTCCATGAAGTGCGGGGAACGAGAGAGCATCGAAATGTCGGCGATATTTTGGTGCTCTCTGAATAACCCCATAAGTGTAGGTTTGTTAGGGTGTGAAACCATCAGTTTCTGTATTTGCTAGTGGTGTGGGTCTCTTTTCTCATTCTCAGAGAGCACAGAGAAGGAGCGGAGACACACTGGGCCCTATTACAAAGCTGGTGCTAACTTAACCAGAGCTGGTGTAAACTTCCCAGAGCCATTATAGTCTATGGAGGTTTTCAGTTTACACCAGCTCTGGTTAAGTTAGCACCAACATTGTAACATAGCACTTTGTGTTGGTCCAAAAAAAAGTGCTCCAGTGTCACCTGGGTTTGTTTCGTACAATGAGCATCAAAAACAAATGTTTCGGGCTTGGAGCCCTTCTTCAATGTGACGTCATACAGACTGAAGAAGGGTTTTCAGGCTGAGATTTATTTATTTATTTATAAAGGATTTTACCAGGAAGGATACATTGAGATTTCTCTCGTTTTCAAGTATGTCCTGGGTTCAAGAACATTGAAGTGTTACAGAAATACAAAGTAATACAATGCAAGATATTAAAAAAAACAACACAAATATACAGATTAACAGAAAATAAATATGTAGGAAATATAGTCTATATGTTACATGTTTACAGGTGCATTCTGTATATAGTCACTGTGTTACATGTTTACAGGTGCATTCTGTATATAGTCACTATGTTACATGTTTACAGGTGCATTCTGTATATAGTCACTGTGTTACATGTTTACAGGCGCATTCTGTATATAGTCACTGTGTTACATGTTTACAGGTGCATTCTGTATATAGTCACTGTGTTACATGTTTACAGGTGCATTCTGTATATAGTCACTATGTTACATGTTTACAGGCGCATTCTGTATATAGTCACTGTGTTACATGTTTACAGGTGCATTCTGTATATAGTCACTGTGTTACATGTTTACAGGTGCATTCTGTATATAGTCACTGTGTTACATGTTTACAGGTGCATTCTGTATATAGTCACTGTGTTACATGTTTACAGGCGCATTCTGTATATAGTCACTGTGTTACATGTTTACAGGTGCATTCTGTATATAGTCACTATGTTACATGTATACAGGTGCATTCTGTATATAGTCACTATGTTACATGTTTACAGGTGCATTCTGTATATAGTCACTGTGTTACATGTTTACAGGTGCATTCTGTATATAGTCACTATGTTACATGTTTACAGGTGCATTCTGTATATAGTCACTGTGTTACATGTTTACAGGCGCATTCTGTATATAGTCACTGTGTTACATGTTTACAGGTGCATTCTGTATATAGTCACTGTGTTACATGTTTACAGGTGCATTCTGTATATAGTCACTATGTTACATGTTTACAGGCGCATTCTGTATATAGTCACTGTGTTACATGTTTACAGGTGCATTCTGTATATAGTCACTGTGTTACATGTTTACAGGTGCATTCTGTATTGAGGTATGTTAGTAAGGAGCTCTTGAGTGACTTAAGACTGGGGGAAGATTTGATGGTGTCTGGGAGGTTATTCCATAATTCTGGTGCTCTGTAGGAAAATGAGGACCGAGCCACTTGCTTTTTGTATTGTGGTATTGCAAGTACGTTGCTGGTCCTGGATCCGAAGTTATAGGATGAGGGAGCTGCTGGGGGAAGCAGTCTATTCAGGTAGGGTGGCAGCTTCCCAGAAAAGCTCTTAAACACCAGGCTGGAAAGGTGAAGGGTACGTTTAGACTCCAGCGACGGCCAGTTTAGCTCTTTTAACATGTCACAATGGTGGGTCATGTAGTTACATTGTAATGCAAAGCGGCAGAATGAGTTATACAATGTAGTAAGTTTCTGAAGGTGTGCTTGCGGGGCGGCTGCATACACTACATCTCCGTAATCAATAGCCGGCATAAGCATTTGTTGTACAATCTGCTTTCTTACCGCGGGACTCAGGCAGGATTTGTTTCTGTACAGGGCACCTAGTTTGGGGTAAAGTTTAGATGAGAGTTTATCGATGTGGGGCCAAAGGATAGATTAGGGTCCAACCACATACCTAGATATTTGAGAGAAGTGACTGTGGTCAGCGTGCCATTTGATATTGTCCCAACACATAGATGGGGATTTTGCAATTTGTGTAGTTTAGGTTTTGTTCCAAAGAGCATCGTTACAGTTTTGTCAGTATTTAAAAAAAGTTTGTTGTGGTTGATCCACTTTTCTCCCTCTGTGAATTGTTCTTGCAGCACGGCCTCCAGCTGTGGGAGATTTGGTTTGCTGGTATAGATTACAGTGTCGTCTGCGTACATATGTACAGTTGAGGCTTTGCAGACGTTGGGCAGATCATTTATGAATATTAGGGATGCACCGATACTAGTATCGGTATCGGTGCCGATATTACCGCTTTGACGAGTACTCGTACTCGTCAAAAATCGCCTGATACTTTTACCGATACTTCCGCTCCAGTGGGACAGCAAACTCGGCCTCCGGCGCCAATCGCGGCCTCCGGCACTTCAATCGCGGCCTCTGGGCATGAAACTGCTGGAACTGCTTGAAGCGTGGCAACCGGGCTTGAATCGCGGCATTCGGGCTTGAATCGCGGCATCCGGCCTTGAAACTTGGCCTCTGGCACTCACTCTGTGTGTGTTCGTCGCACGAGGCAGCGCACCACCTCAGCGAGAGACTGATAGATCACGTGGGACTGGCTGCTAGTCATAAAGGAGTGGCACGTCTTACTAGAAGCAGGTGCGTATGTTCTGGCTGTTTCTTTCTCCCCCCCCCCAAACGAAAAAAAATATTCTTTTTGGCCAACAACTTGTTTTTGTTAGTCTGCGGGGGAAGGGGCAGACATACAATAAACTTTGGAGGCCTGATGAAGCGGTTCGGAGGCCTGTCCCGACACTCCGATAATTTATTTGGCCAGCAACTTGTTTATCTGAGTGTCAGGACAGGCCTCCGAACCGCTTCATCAGGCCTCCAAAGTTTATTGTATGTCTGCCCCTTCCCCTAATGAAAGGAAATAATAGGGTGAAAAAAAAACGGAGTGCTGGGACCGTTATTAATATCAATCATGTTAACATGATTAACTGTCCCAGCACTCCGTTTTTTTTTTCCCCCTATCAATTTATTTTCTTTTGTTTAGGGGATGGGGAGAGAGAGAGGGGACAGACAGACTGAATATAAACTTCAGAGTCCTGCTGTCCCGACTCCCAGCACTCCGGTTTTTTTTCACCCTATTATTTCCTTTCATTAGGGGAAGGGGCAGATAAACAAACTTTGGAGGCCTGATGCAGCAGTTCGGAGGCCTGTCCCGACACTCAGATTTATTTATTTTGCCCAGCAATTTTTTTTTTTTTCGTTTTGGGAAGGGGGGGGAAGGGGCAGATATACCATAAATTGTGGAGGCCTGATCGAGCTTTGCAGACCCGTTTAACACTGTATTATTACCGTGTCCTCAGCATGAAATAGGAGCATGCAATTTCACAATGGCCACTAGATGGGGTATGAGTGATCTATATCTGTAATGTAATCTAAACACTACATGAATGAATCAATGAACCTCCAAAAAATATAATTTATTTAACCCCTTCGCTGCTAAGGACGCGCTCAGCGCGTCCAACCGCATGTCACGTTCCATGCGGTGGACGCGCTGAGCGCGCCCTCTCTTTGGGGTCAGCGTTCGGCCGGGATCCGGCCGATCGCTGGCCCCCCCGGTGCGGGCTGACATCCTCGATGTCAGCCCAGCACCCGGATCCGCCGCCGGAGTAATTCGGAGTCATCGCGGCGGCACGATGACACCTAATTCAGGCGCCCCCCCCCGCATTTGCGGAGGAGGCGCCTGAAAGGGAGGGGGAAGGTCCTTCGGACCTCTCTCCCTCCCGATCGGCGGCGTGCAGGGGGTTAACCCAGGCACCGTTTAAAAGGGCACAGCCTGCCCTTCCAAATGGTACCTGGCATTAACCCCATGGGGGCCGGATCACGAATAAGCGCTGAAAAGCGCCGGTTCGTGATCCTTTCCCGGAGCTGGCCGACATCTTGGATGTCGGCCAAGCCTCCGGGAACTCCTCCTGAGGACTGGCGTCATCGTGCATAGCACGATGACGCCAGTCCTGGAGTTAACCCCTAGCTGCCGCCAATGGTGGAGATAGGGGGTTCATTGGCCCCCCTATCTCCCGATCCGTGGCAGTTAGGGGTTAAAGTTTGGTACTGTTGGATCGGCCAGAGCATGGCCGTTCCAACGATACCAAACACTACAGTGAAAAAGTTTGTAAAAAAAAATAAAAATAAAAAATAAAAATAAAAAAATATTTATAAAAAATAAACTTCTTTTTTTTGGTTCGTTAATGCAGCAATATTGTTCCCATTTCAATTATAATGTGAACAATGATGCTGCACTAACGATTTTTGTATGCGGTGCGTTTGTTAAAAATCGTGTAATTTTTCCCCAAAAAAAAATGTAACGAGACCCCATCTCTAATTTTTTTAACAAGCGCACCCCATACAAAATATAACCGCAATTGCTCGCATGTTAAAATGTGAAAAAAAAACACTTTACACGTTGTAAATTATTGAAAATACATATTTTATTGCATTTTTTGTTATAATATACAGACATGACATAACGTATACATATAATAATGACATATTATGAATCTACCGAGTCTGACGGAAAGAACGATATATAATATGTCTGGGTCATATACTAAAATAAGCTTCAAAACACGTTTAAACATGATGAGCAAAACCGGTAAAAATGACCTCAGCACAGGGGCGTGAAAAGCCTCAGCGGCGAAAGGGTTAATATACAGTCTAAGTCATCAATGTATAATCCAATCAACTGTGCCTAGTGTACAAAATAATAAAATTTACATTTACAATTAAATTTTTAATTATAAAGCGCCAACATATCTTGTAGCGCTGCAAAATGGGTGGCATAAGAAGAATAATAATAAGACTGACACAAACAATTAGAGAAAAAGAACAGCCTGTACCTTGCTCAAGAGCTTACAATCTAATCTAAATTAAACTGAAAGCAAGCGCAAATAGCTGAGTATGAGAGGGAGTGAACATGGTTGAGGCTTTGAGCTGATTGCAGAGTTTATTGAAGCCAACAATTTATTTTTTACTTATATATCTCACTCTCGAAACCAAAGACTTCTGTTTTCATTTTGTTTTCCTTCCAAGGTGGAGGGACACATTGTGCGCTGAAAAGTGCCCAATAAGAAACACCAACAAAATGTCAGCGGTCTGGAAATATTTTAAAATATGCGAGAACAACCCACGCATGGCAGAGTGCAAGCTTTGTTCAGCCAAAATTTCAAGGGGAGGTGTGAAAGTGGGGGCTTATAACACCAGCAATCTAATAAAGCATCTAAAGCTGAAACACAAAAGCGAGTACGGAGAATTTGCTGCCGGCAGTAGCAGCACACAGCAGCCAACACTGCAGGAGACACTAGCAAGACGCCAGAAACTAGGGATGTGCGTTTCGGGTTTCGGAATTTCGGAATTTTCACGATATTTCCCGATTCGTGTTTTCGGATGCGGCCGATTTTCCGAAAATTTTTAGATCCGAAAATGGCAGATCCGAAAAGTTTTCCGAGCCGAAACGAAATATTTTCGAATGTATTTGAAATGTGTCAAATCGAAATTTATTGCTTTGAAACGAGGAGAACAGACGTTCCGAAAAAACGAAAATTTCCGAAAATACGAAAAGTCGATACAAAAAACGAGCTAAGTGACACGAAAATACGAAAAATGGTCGAAATTCCGAAAAAAAATGTACACGAAAAACGAGTCGAGCCCGACCGAATCGAAACAGAAATCGGTCGAAACGAGCCGAATCGAAAAGTTTAAAAATCCGAAAAATCGAATCGAACCGAGAAAAAAATCGGTGCACAAGCCTACCAGAAACTGGCCATAGACAATCCAAGGGCCATTAAAATATCAGAAGTGCTCACCCAGTTCATTGTTCTCGTTGATCAACCACTGTCAGTAGTTGATAATTTGGGATTCCGTCGATTTCTCAATCTTTTGGAGCCGAAGTACGAGATTCCAAGTCGCCGTTATGTCACAGATGTCGTCTTACCACAGATACACGACACCGTAAAAAAGCACATTAAGACCATGTTGCAGGATGACATTAAATGGTTTAGCTTCACCACTGATATTTGGAGCAGCAGTGCGAGCCCAGTGTCTCTTATTAGTCTAACGGCACAGCGGATCAATGGAGATTTCTCACTGCAACAAGTCATGCTCCATGCAAAGAAATTTCAAGGCTCTCATACAGGCCGCCGAGCAATTGCAGACATATTTGAAGAAATGTTGGAGGCTTGGGCGATTCCTAAAACGTCAGTGCACGTTGTGGTCCGTGACAGCGCTAGGAACATGATCAAAGGCATGGAGGACGCTGGACTTGCTAGTATTTCCTGTGTAGCACATACGCTGCAGCTGGTTGTTTCAGAGGGTCTGTTATCACAGCGTAGTATTTCGGAGGCTGTGGGAGTCGGGCGCAGGATAGTCGGCCACTTTAAACACTCTAACCTGGCATATTCTCGGTTGCAAGATATTCAATTACAGCTCGAATCAGCCAATTAAAAGACTCCAGCAAAGATGTCCAGACTCGCTGGATCAGTACCTTTTACATGCTGCAGTCTCTGAGCAGAAACGGGCCGTTGGACTGTATGCATCTGAGAATGAGCTGCCGGACACTTTAACCGCAAATCAATGGAATCTAATGGAGAAGACGGTAAACATCTTGGCTCCATTTGAAGAACTAACCCGTCAAGTGAGTTCATCAGAAGCTTTTGCCTCGGATGTGATTCCTGCTGTCGTTGCGCTACACAGAATGTTATCAAACGAAGCAGATGAGGATCATGGAATCAAAACCATGAAGAGCACATTGCTTGCAGCTTTGAAGAAGCGCTTCTCTGAGACGGAGCAAACTCCACTTTACTGCATCGCGAGTTTACTTGATCCAAGGTAATGTTTTATTTCTGGTAACATTTAAAATAGCTTTAATGCTGATCATTTTGATTTAAATTTAATTTTTAAATCGTGTAAGAGTGGTTTGTTTACTTTTTTATGTGTTCTGATGAAGAGTATTATTATTTTTCTCTTATCGCAGAAGACAGACATGATAGTATGCTGCTTATCTGATGCCATTGTTGTTTGTTTTATGATTATCCCAGGTATAAAGATCGATTCTTCTCGAATGCTGACAGTGGCAGGCAGGCCAAAGAAATATTGATGCAAGAGCTGCAAACAACAACTGCAGAGAGAGACGCTCCTCAGGAGGCCGAGGAACCAGCTGTCAAAAGTCCTTACACTGAGCAAGCAAGTACCAGCAGTGTGGACAGCATTTTTCAAGAAATAGCTGGTGAAGGTACGTCTACATCTCAGGGCAGCACTCCAACAACTGCGGCCATACAGCTGGAGTCCTTCTTTGCTAGGGATGTGCGTTTCGGAATTTCGGAATTTTCACGAAATTTCCCGATTCGTGTTTTCGGATGCGGCCGATTTTCTGAAAATTTTCAGATCCAAAAATGGCAGATCCGAAAAGTTTTCCGAGCCGAAACGAAATATTTTCGGAATTTTCGAATGGACTTGAAATGTGTCAAATCGAAATTTATTGCTTTGAAACGAGGAGAACAGACGTTCCGAAAAACTAAAATTTTCGAAAATACGAAAAGTCGATACAAGAAACGAGCTAAGTGACACGAAAATACGAAAAACGGTCGAAATTCCGAAACCATTTACAATTCCGAAAAACGAAAATACGAAAAGTCGATACAAACAACGAGCTAAGTGACACGAAAATACGAAACATGGTCGAAATTCCGAAACCATTTACAATTCCGAAAAACGAAAATACGAAAAGTCGATACAAGAAACGAGCTAAGTGACACGAAAATACGAAAAACGGTCGAAATTCCGAAACCATTTACAATTCCGAAAAACGAAAATACGAAAAGTCGATACAAACAACGAGCTAAGTGACACGAAAATACGAAACATGGTCGAAATTCCGAAACCATTTACAATTCCGAAAAACGAGTCGAGCCGAACCGAATCGAAACAGAAATTGGTCGAAAAGAGCCGAATCAAAGTTTAAAAATCCGAAAATTCGAATCGAACCGAAAAAAAAAAAATTGGTGCACAAGCCTATTCTTTGCCGAGACCACTGTTCCTCGTTCGGACAAACCACAAAAGTACTGGGCAGTTAATAAACTGAGCTTTCCAACTCTGGCTCGACTGGCACAAAAATATCTTCCGGCACCATGCAGTAGTGTGGAAAGTGAAAGATTGTTTAGCTCTGCATCACAGGTTCTCTCTGACAGCAGGAACAGGCTTCTAGCTGAACACGCAGAGATGCTCCTGTTCCTTAAAAAGAACTTGCCGCTAACCTTTTGAAAAATAAATTATTATGTTTGAATTTGTAGCACTAGTAGCATCCTTCAACTTCTAGTTCTCGTAAAGTCAAATTTTATCTTAAAACAATTGCACTGAGGAGTCTAAGGATTATTTATTTTGTTACCCAAATGTTTCTCTTAGTACAGTAAAATGTTATTTTCACCGTATTCCACTAATTCTTGGTTCTTTACACATTGTTAAGTTATTTTCTTATTTAAAAAAAGTTCTGTGAAATTTGTTTGAACGGTCAAAACTTTTTGACAAGCAAATAAAAATGTTTTAGTTTTCAAAATGTCTTTTGAGTTACAGTTCTTCAGAACAGGAGATGGCGGCGCTGTCCTAAAATCTTTAGTTTTAAATCTATTGGGCTTTGAATTTTTTTTTATGATGACATCTAATAAAAGTATCGGTACTCGGTATCGGTGAGTACTTTTAAAAAGTATCGGTACTCGTACTCGGTCTTGAAAAAATGGTATCGGTGCATCCCTTATGAATATTGTGAATAGTAGGGGGCCTAGTATTGAGCCTTGGGGTACACCGCAAGTGACTGGGAAGGGGAGGGAGGAGCTGACTGAAATTGACACATATTGTGATCGGTCGGATACATATGATTGAAACCAGGTTAGCGTGCGATCACCAATACCAGAGTCTTTAAGTTTTTCTAACAAGATGCCATGGTCTACCGTGTCAAAGGCTTTGGCAAAATCAAGGAAGATGCTCCAGTTAGGTTTCCTTGTTCCATCCCAGCTTGGATATCATTACAGACTTTGCTGAGATGTGGTTTCTTCATGTTTCTTATGCTTAAGACTGGGGGTGCGGAAAGAAAGTGCGTGAGAAGGAATTTTCTATCCGCTCGGATGCCAGTGTGGCCGCCTCACTGTGCTCTTATCTCTGCGCACATCTCTACAACATGAGAACCTCCTATGGAGGCTTGAGCTTTGTAGACCCATTTGACGTCAATCGTAGTAGTTCAAGATGGAGGTAAAATCCGGTCCCGTTGTAATGTGCGATAAAAGTATGCATTGGCGGACCTCCCAGCCAATCCATCTAAGCGCTATGATGGATGATGGGAAGGGGGTCACAATGGACGCAATACGTGCTCCCGTGTTGCCCCAGCCTGAAGACCCAGGGTGTTGGTGGTGAGAAGTAGCAGCATGTTTGGGAATATCCAGTAAGTGTCCTTGGGCCAGACACCTAACGGTACATACTCGCCACCCAGGACATACTTGAAAACAAGAGAAATCTCAATGTATCCTTCCTGGTAAAATCCTTTCTCAAAAAACTAAATATATATCATTCTGCTGTAGTGGGACATTTCGTTGACCCCCTCCCCCTCCACAACATTCTCTTTTCAAGATACATACAGGGTTATTCAGAGAGTGGTGAAAAGCAGGAGAATGACTGGAGAATGGAAAATTCTAGGTCAAAATAGCCAAACCAGAAAAATTCTCCCTTTCATCTCACTTTCCAAATCGGCTATTTTGACCTAGAATTTTTCATTCTCCAGTCATTCTCCTGCTTTTCACCTCTCTCTGAATAACCCTGATAATCCTTTCCTCTGGTGTTTACATTTATGTTTCTAGTAAAACCTTTTCTCCCCCAGCTGGATGTTCCTGCGTGTGTAAAGTGTCCGTCCAAGCAGCTTCACAAAAACAAAGCTGTGAGACGTCTGATTTAATTTCCTTCTCTGGTTTGTATTTACAGAAACAAAAACATTGGAGAACGTGGAAGAGTCCTCACCTTTTATCGGTAAGGTCCATGTACTTTAATCCTAGTCCTGCTTGAATGCCTGGGAACGCAGTACCTTCACTTTTTTACCAGGGGGAACTTGGTTCCTATTTGGCCGATATATAAGGTTGCCAGGTCGGCCATGTTTTCCTGGACACACATAATGTATTCATGCTGATGGGCAGTGCATGAAAAATGCCACCCCGCAGCATGTATAATCCATACGCTGCAGGTAAGGAATCCCAGGTGACCTGCCGTGATTTCCTTCCTGCATCATATGAATTATACATGTTGCAGGGCAGCACTTTCCCCAGTGCTCCCCCTCTGTATGGAAATAAAATGTGTCCAGGAGAAGTTGGCTGACCTGGTGACCCGACTGATATACTGAGAAGGTGCAATACATTTCTATTCAGACACAAATTTATGAAAATGTCTATATTTAGTGGTGAGAAAGGTGACCAGATCCACTACTTCTGGCCGCCGGGAGCAGAGAGAGACTGGGGACAAATAGTCCCCCAATTGTTCTCTCAAGCTGGATAGTCTGGTCACATGAGACAATGTACCCGTATAGAAGAGAAACAATCACAACGATACAATGATCTTAATATAAAGGGAAAAATGTTACTGTTTTGTAAATATCTGGTCATCCATTAAAATGTTTAAAAGAACGTTAAGTCGGCAACTTTCACGCGCTGGATATACTTGCTTTTACAGGGCCGAGGACACCAAAAACGACAACAGAACCACCGGCTGATACAGGTAAGATACACCTAGTAAAGCCACTCACATCTCAAAGTCACATGTAACACTTTCCTATTGACAATCTGAATTCCTTCTCTGGGATTCATCGCAGCTTATGTGTGACGCTGCATGGTCGCGTCCACAGCAATAAAACTCACAGTAATGTGCAGTGTGTATGAGCGTATCACAGAGCTCCACAGCAATAAAACTCACAGTAATGTGCAGTGTGTATGAGCGTATCACAGAGCTCCACAGCAATAAAACTCACAGTAACGTGCGGTGTGTATGACCGTAACAGAGCTCCACAGTAATAAAACTCACAGTAACGTGCGGTGTGTATGAGCGTATCACAGAGCTCCACAGCAATAAAGCTCACAGTAACGTGCGCTGTGTATGAGCGTATCACAGAGCTCCACAGCAATAAAACTCACAGTAACGTGCGGTGTGTATGAGCGTATCACAGAGCTCCACAGCAATAAAACTCATAGTAACGTGCGCTGTGTATGAGCGTATCACAGAGCTCCACAGCAATAAAACTCACAGTAACGTGCGCTGTGTATGAGCGTATCACAGAGCTATAAAACAAACTAGTATAGTCTTTAATGGACGCCCTGGACCACATACCAATTTCAGAGCACTGCATTCTGATATAGTTTTAAAGATTTATAAAATGTCTGTTTTGTTGCGTCATCGTGTGAGTTAATTTAAAGTGGGGGGGGAATCAATTTTGGAATAAATCTGCAACATGAAGAAAAAAAATGAAGGGTCTGAATACTTTTTTAGAATGTGTTAGATTTTCGAGTAATTTTTACCAAGCCTAAGAAAAGGCACCTCAAGCTCAGTAACTCGATGCAGACGTATTGAGGAGGTGATTGTGTCTGTAACCGGGACAGGACAATATTCTGTGCAGCAATGACCCCTCTGCTCCCCCCCCACATGTCACTTCCCTCATTAACAAGCAAATTAATTAAATGCTACTCAGAGCTCGCATAGCAGCTACAGCAGTGACCAAATTAGCACTGACAAGGATGATTCCTTTATTATCCTGCTAAGTGGGAAGCAGGCAGCCCCCTCTGCTCCTTCTCCCGCGCACACCCTCCCCACGCCAGCCCGGGTCACCTCACCGCATTAACTTGCTGTAATCAGGATCTCATGGCAGGCTGTGATCTCCAGGATCTGATACAAAGGCCGTATCTTGCCTCGGCATGAGATTTAACCCTGTGAGATTACACATCATATAGGATAAATCTCACAGGGTTAAATCTAATGCCGAGGCAAGATACGGCCTTTGTATCAGATCCTGGAGATCACAGCCTGCCATGAGATCCTGATTACAGCAAATTAACGGGGTGAGGTGACCCTGGCTGTCAGAAGCGGTTGCCAGGTAAGTAAATAGGGGAGGGCTGGCGTGGGGAGTGTGTGCGGGAGAAGGAGCAGAGGCGGCTGCCTGCTTCCCACTTAGCAGGATGATAATAACAACGAGCTGGAGCGTAGGCACTAGGCAGGGTCTCTTACCAGATGGATGGTCCCGGGGAGGGGAGACGAAACCTAGCTGCCGCAGTCTGTGGAGGATTCGTCCACTGCTGTAATCCCGCGCTTCCATACTAGGCACCGCCCACACACATGCGGCCAGGAATGGAAGCGCAGGATTACGGCGCGTGTGGGCGGATCCTCAGGCTCCTGGACAACATTCACTTTCCGGCGGCGCCGCAAATGTAGATGCTGCCGCCGCTGATTTAGGCTAAGGTCAGACGAAAGCAGTTTTAACGTGCGTTTAACCGCACGAAATCACGGCCGTGCTAGCAGCAAATGACGTCCAATGCCGGGGAACATACGACGAACGGCCGCACAAAAGTTCGGCCAGGCAACGCAAGTGGCAAACGAACGCATTTTTTCGAGAACGTCAAACCGCTAGTACTGATGTACAGAGTGCGCTGCGTCCGCATAGCGGCGTGTGTGTGTGATTGGGAGACGTCAGACGCTGCTAATGTCCGGCCAACATCACGTCCAGACCCAAAAAGGTTTTTATTGATGATCCGTACAAAATCACGGATGGAAATGCGCATCGTATGACCGCTATCGCGTATTCCGTGAAAAAATACGTCCATTTGTTCGAACGCACTTTTTCACGGACAACGCAAAAAATGCGTTCGTCTGACCCTAGCCTTAAAAAAAGAGTAGTGCACCGCCGGCTAAAATTTGCGCCCCCAGAATTCGGCCGCCTGGCGCCGGTGCTCCACTCTGCACCATGGTCGGGCTGGCCCTGGTCGCGTCCATCCCTACATTTACAAAAGCAAATGAAATAATGAAGCTGTCACCAACCTATGTAACACTAGATGTGTGAGATTCGTTTCGGAATTATTTGCTTTTTACCCAAAACTCAGAGATTTGAATTTCGGAAGTATTTCTGAAACTACAAATTGCATATCGACTGCATCTGAAATGAATCAGTATGTAATGAATCAATTACATAGTTACATAGTTATATAGGCTGAAAAAAGACATGCGTCCATCGGGTTCAGCCTCTCCCACATAACCTACTGCTGTTGATCCAAAATTCGGACAACCTTCGCACAGTGATAACAGCTTCTTCAGTGCTATGTCACGGTGAATCATAGATAAGTCTCTGAGGGGGCTGGATCGAACGTTTGGACTCAGGTTCGATCATCTCCTCTTCGGGTGGAAGTGCCACATTTACAGGCTCAATTCTCTCATCTTCAGCTGGAGCAGACACCTCCTCTGAGTATGAGCCTTCCAGTGAAGTCATAGAACTGTAATCTATGGACGCATCTTCTGGAACTGCAGGAACTTCCGATGTCTCAGGTACTTCAAATCTGAATTCAGGAGCCTCAGGTTACTTTCACACTGTTCAGAAACTGGAATGACTTCTTCAGGCTCAGGCGGGCACACCCAGTCCAGACAAAAACTTCCTGCTGAGATCGAGTAACAGGAGCCGAACGAGGAACAGGTGGGTTCGGCAAAGAAAGTTCGTCTTCAATTGGTTACATAGTTACATAGTTATATAGGCTGAAAAAAGACATGCGTCCATCGGGTTCAGCCTCTCCCACATAACCTACTGCTGTTGATCCAAAAGAAGGCAAAAAACCCAGTCTGAAATATGCAACATACTGGGAAAAAAATTCCTTCTTGACCCCAGATGGCGTCAGATTTCTCCTTGGATCAAGAAGCTTTTACCCACATATTAAATATTATAACCCTTAATATTCTGTGTCTGCAGGAAGTCATCCAGTCGTTTTTTAAAAGTCTGTACAGACTCTGACCCAACCACCTCAACAGGCAGAGAATTCCACAGCTTTATTGTTCTCACCGTAAAATAACCCTTCCTATGCTTTAAGCTAAATTTTCTTTCTTCCAGTGTAAATGGATGACCCCTTGTCCTATGTATAGTCCTGTTAATGAATAGGTTATCAGACAATGGATCGATTCAGTATATAACTAATTGACTTTATTGTAGCAAAGCTTCTAACCCTAAACTCTCACCCAAACTTCCAACCCTACTTTCTAAAAGGTGTCACACTGGGTTTTTTGCCAGCAGTAGGTGATGTGTGAGAGGCTGAACCCGGTGAACGTGTGTCTTTTTTCAGCCTACAGTATGTAACATACAGGGTTATCCAAAGAGATTCGAAAAGTCACTCTCTTCAATTCGGTTCCTTTTGCCGATCCCATTTCGGTGACCCTGCGGTGTATTCAGCAAACACCACAGGGTCCCCGAATTGCAGGAAAAGGCTGCCGCAAACCCGCCGAAAACGAACCGCAAAACCCAGCGAATGCACGCCGAAAACCTGCAAAAACATATGGATTAACCCGACGAAGACACCGGAAAAACCCGAGCAGGAGCCGATCACACACAGCGAAGTCGCCAGGAAAATGCCGAGACAGCAGACAGAGTGAAGTGAATAAATTAGGAAAACAGTTTGTATGAATGATTGAAAGTGAAAAGCTGTTTGCAAAGAAACTACTGAGCGAAAATGTCTGAAATTTACATATGATCCAATGAATGATAATAAAAAGGGCTGTTACAGAAAAAGTAAGTAAACTTAAATTTTAAAAAAATCTGAGTTTTAAAAAAAAAAAAATTCTGAAAAATGCTTAAAATATCCTAAAAAAAATCTATAAAGTAAATCTATTTATAAATCGATTTAAAGTAAATCTATAAATAAAGAGACTCTTTACTGCAGAATTTTATAATGAACGGTTTATTAGATATTGGATTAAAACGGGAATATTTTTAACATTGAAGCCTATGGGATTCGCCTGAATAAACCTGCCGAATTAAACCACCGAATGGCAGGGCATTAGGGGAACCTTTCACTGCTGGTTTGTGTTCTCTGAATAGCCGAAGCATTGCTTCTCTATGGGGATTCACTGCCCTCGAACAGGCACCGAACAGGCACCATATGTGCAGGCAAATCGCCAGGATTTTCGCTCTCTGGATAGCGAATGGCCAAGAAAGGTAACCGAACGCTGATTTTCAGCTTTCGGTTACCTTTCTCAATCAATTCGGATCTCTTTTGGATAACCCTGTATGTGTCCAATTCATTTCGGAATGAATTACAATTCATCTGAAATTTTGGCAATTCATATTCCGTAACAAAAAACAACTTTTGAAACAAAAACAAAACTGTCTTAAAAAAATTCAAAACAATCTTTAAAAGTAAAGATAAAAAAGCTTTTTTGTAAAAAAATAATAATAGTAAATGGTCATAAGTTCTTAATGTCCCCGTAATAAGGGTCTCAAGGTGAATGGGCAGAATCGTAGGGTCTCTGAACGGTCACCTTGAGATTGTTTTCACCGCACTTCTGCAATTTGTGCATATAGGAATCATTAAATGGTTCTCTATGGGACAATTTCACTGCCAACAAATTGGCACCGTATTTAGCTGTCAATTGGCCTGTGGTGCTGAATCCAACAGAATCCAGCACTGTAGGCCAATTGACAGGGACGCGTTGCTGTGTAACGACTAGTAATGAGCCTCGAACAATTGTTCGAACTCGAACAATTTCAAAAGTTCGAGTTCAAGTTCGAACTTGAAACGAACTCAATACAAGTCAATGGGACTCAAAAGCTCGATTTTTAGAGTGCCCTCCAAGAGGGCATATATGCTAGATATTTGCCATAAAAAGTGTATGGGGGTTCGGGTAGTGCCCTGGGGGACAGGAAACAAGGACAAAAAGTTTTTAAAAAAAACGTTTTTAAAGGAACAGTGAGTTTTCCATGAAATAAGGGTTAAAAATAAAAACGAAAAATTCCTTCAAATATCGTGCCTAGGAGGTCCCCATAACCTGCCCGTGAAGTGGCGGATTTCTAGGATGTATAGAAATATGTAAAAACCAAAAAATGACATTTCAAATGACGGTAAATGCTTTTCCTTTACTCTATTCATAAACAACTGCTTGGGGCAGCAGCCTGTATGAAAAGAGGAGACATTTTAGGACACGCAGAACAAGTTTAGTGATTTTTTTTGGCTAAATTATGGTGAAACTTATGCAGGCTTTGGATGAAAGTAACAATAGGGGCTTTAAGGCTAGGGTCAGACGAACGCATTTTTCGTGTTGTCAGTGAAAAAGTGCGTTCGAACGAATGGACGCATTTTTTCACGGAATACGCGATAGCGGTCATACGATGCGCCTTTTTGTCCGTGATTTTGTACGGATCATTAATAAAACACTTTTTGTGTCTGGACGTTATGTTGGCTGGACATTAGCAGCGTCTGACGTCTCCCAATCACGCACACACGCCTCTAGCGGACGCAGCGCACTCTGTACGTCTGTACTAGTGGTTTGACGTTCTAGAAAAAATGCATTCGTTTGCCACTTGCGTTGCGCGGATGAACTTTCGTGCGGCCGTACTTCGTGTGTTCCCCGGCATTGGACGTCATTTGCTGCTAGCACGGCCGTGATTTCGTGCGGCTAAACGCACGTTAAAACTGCTTTCGTCTGACCCTAGCCTTAAATTGGGCCTTTAGTGTCGGCAACAGTGCCTTCACACCGTAACCCTTTTGTGGTATTGTGGAAGAGTGCAGGGTTGGACCATGCGGTCCTATATTAAAAAGATATGAATCTGGTAAAGGCGTCAGTGCACCCAAATATTGTGACTTTGGTGACAGCAAGTTCCTTCACACCGTAACCCTTTTGTGGCATTGTGAAAGAGTGCAGGGTTGGACCCTGCCGTCCAATATTAAAATTTTATGAATCTGGTAATATAGGCATCAGTGGCAGTGCACCCAAATATTACTGCGCTATAGTGCATGGCAGGATGGAAGCGCACCAGCAGTAACAAGCAGCGGAATATACCAGACAGGGGCACAGATCGTGAGTATTTGTTATAACAAAACCAGCTCAACAATGTTTAGGCACTAGTACTACGCTACTGTATATGGTGAGAATTGGCGCACACCAGTCCAGGCGGCTCTGCTTCATCACACTGCGTCCTGCCCCCTGATCACTCACAGCTACGCTGGGTGCCGCCGGAGCTCCTGGCATTCGGCCAGCTGGCAACACCATGCGTCCGGGGCCCCCCCGATCGCCACCCGGGGCCCTGGATGTCACAATATTACAATCCAAACGCAAACGGGTTAAGTAACCAAATTCGTAAGACTAAGAATTAATGCAGCATATGAATCCTCACACTGCCGGGCAGCACCTTAAGGCCCGGTTCACACCTAAGCATTTTACAGCACGTTCCTGCACGCTGTAAAACGCATAAACAGGGAAATCCCATTATTTGCTATGGGACCAGTTCATACCTGGGTGTGTTACAGCGTGCAGGAACGCGCTGTAAAACTTCCTACGCCCAAAGAAGTACAGGAGCTTCTTTGGGGCGTATTGCAGCGCGTTCACTCTGCAGTCTATGGCCGTGAACGCGCTGCAATGCGTGTTCGGATGTTTTTTACGTTTGCGCGATACGTGCGTTAAACGCACGTATTGCGCGCATTAAAAAAACGCAGGTGTGTACCCAGCCTTACAGTATAATTAATGCAGCATATGATTCCGCACACTGCCGGGCAGCACCTCTACAGTTTGTGGATCCAGCAATCAGGTGAGTATTAGAAAGAAAAAAAAAAGTTTTATTATGTTGCTGGGGACATTTAAAAATGTCCTCGGATTTTATTTTTTTAAAAATTGTATCGCCTTACCTTAGCCTGGTGGTCAGTGGGGGTTCCCTGGATCCTGGTTGGGCGGAAGGGGGGGGGGAGTCTGCCGTGGCTCCCTCCCTGGAGTCCCTGCGCCAGCCCGCACAGTCTCAGCTCTGTAATCTTGTGGCCACATGCTCCTCAAGTCAAGGGGTCCTTGGGAGGGAGGCTCCGGCGGGCTGCCGTCTACAGTGCCTGATTTTAGAGGGCCTCGTCTGCTTGATGTTTTAGCAACAATATTCCCATTTTAATTCAATATCTAATAAACCATTGCTTATAATATTTTGCAGTAAAGAGTCTCTTTATTTTTAGATTTTTTTAGGATTTTCTTAAGCATTTTAAAAAAAAAAAAAAAAATCCAATTTCTTTTTTCGAACTTTTGGTGAACACCCCAAAAAGTTCGAAGTTAGCGAACTTTCGTACTACCAAAGTTCGAATCGAACTCCGAACCGAACAGCTCATCCCTAGTAACGACATAACAAATTGATTAGTTTTGCGTTTCCATCGCAATTTGGACGAAATCCATTCGTTATTTCGGACATACTTCCGAAATACAAATCAGCATTATTTTGGGTGAATTTGTTACGGAACGAAATTCACACCTCTAGAGGAAACTGGAGTATCTTTTGGTGGAAAAGGGAGAAGATGCAGAGTAAACCAAGGGTCAGGATACATAGGAACGTATAACGTATGTCTTACCAAAAGATCAGGATTAGCTAAATACAAATTAGTGACTTCACTAAACTCAACACAACTGAGCTGCCCGACTCAACGAGAGAGATATGGTGTAAAATGCAGTGTGACCTTTTCCAAGAGCAAAACCAGGATCAACCCACTTATTATTTATTCAAGTAATAAAACAAGCTGTATCGTGACAGCATAACTGAGCAGATTCCTATTAACCCCTTCACTGCTGGCGACGTGTGGGACACGTCCTCATTGTCGCACGTTACATGCTGAGGACGTGTCCCACACGTCATCAGCTTTGCGGGACCCTCGGCGGAGATACTCACCTCTCTGTCTGAGGTACCGCGGCGTTCTGACTTCAGCGCCCTCAGACGCTGTGAACAATGATGCTGCAGTAATGATTTTTTTCTTTTGGGTGCGTTTGCTAAAAATCACGCAATTCCCCCCCAAAAAATGTAACAAGTCTCCATTTCTAATTTTTGTACAAGCGCACCCCGTAGAAAATATAACCGCAAATGCTCATGTGATAAAAAACACTTTACACACTGCAGATGATTAAAAATTCAATTTTTATTGCATTTTTTGTCATAATATACAGGCAGGACATGACGTATACATATACAAATTATATATTATGAATCTGCGGAGTCTGCCGGAAATAACGATATCTAACATGACTGGGTCATTTAATAAAATGTGGCTTCAAATCGCGTTTAAACATGATGAGTGAAAGCCGGTAAAAATAAGCTGAGCACATAGCGGTGAAATGCCTCAGCAGTGAAAGGGTAAAATCAGTGTATTGATACAACCTGTTTCTCTGTTATTGAAGTTCGAGTTAGCAAAAAAAAAAGAAATTTTGAAAAAAGTATAAAAAATGCTTAAAAAAAATACAAAAAAATCTAGAAATAAAGAGACTCTTTACTGCAGAATATTATAATCAACGGTTTATTAGATATTGAATTAAAAACTAATGTGTACGTGCAAAGATTCTCACCTCTAAATGACCTGTGTTTTTCAAACGGTAAACACCAGGTGTTTTGTCTGGTGTAATGAATTTGATACATTGTATGTAGAATGAAGGTGTGGTGTCTGCTTCTGTTCTGAGTGAGAAGTGTTAATTTCCCTCCTAAAACAACTTCTTTTTAATATGCTGCATTTAACTGCTGTGTGAAAAAATACAACATTTCCTCATTGCCCGCTTTAAACATCTAAAGCAATGTTATTTTTCACCTCGGGATTAAACATTCACAGGGTTATTCAGAGAGCGTTGAAAAGCAGGAGAATAACTGGAGAAGTGAAAATTCTAGGTCAAAATAGCCAAACCATAAAAAGTCTCCAATTTATCTCACTTTCTAAATCAGCTACTTTGACCTAGAATTTTCACTTCTCCAGTCATTCTCCTGAGATTCACCTTTCTTCGATTAGACCTCCTAGTAAACACACACCATGTGCTTGCATGCATCTTAGCAAAGGGGTGGGAAATAATTCAGCTGATAGGGTTCTCTCAGGCTGGCTAGTCTGGACACATGAGACAATGTACCCGTATATAAGAAAAACAACAACCCAGGAGTAAAATTACAATGATACAATGAATGATCCTGATAAAAAGGAAAAACTTTCAGCAGCTTTCATGCGTTGCCTATACTTGCTTTTTACAGGGTCGAGGACACCAGAAACGAGTAACGAATCAGCAGCTGATACAGGTAAGATACACCTAGTAAAGTCACTCAAATCTCAAAGTCACATGTAACTCTTTCCTATTGACAATCTGAATTCCTTCTCTGGGATCCATCGCAGCTTATGTGTGACGTTGCATGGTCACGTCCATCCATACATTTACTAAAACAAATTAAATAATGGAGCTGTCACCAACCTATGTAACACTAGACGTGTGAAATTAGTTTCGGAATGAATCTCAGTTTGTCCAAAATTTCGGCGACTCGTATTTCAGATTATTTCCGAAAATACAAATCGCATGTCGGCTGCAATCAAAACTAATCAAATCGGTATATAACGAATCAATTGGATCGATTCAGATTAATTCAGTATATAATTAATTGAATTTTACATTTTTTTTATTGTTTTCAAAAAGTCTGGTCCATTAAAATGTTTAAAAGAACGTAAGTCAGCAACTTTCATGCGCTGCCTATATGTGCTTTTACAGGGTTGAGGACACCAGAAACGAGTAATGAATCAGCAGCTGATACAGGTAAGATACACCTAGTAAATCCACTCACATCTCAAAGTCACGTCACATTTTAATATTGACAATCTGAATTCCTTCCCTGGGATTCATCACAGCTTATGTGTGACGCTGCATGGTCGCTTCCATCCATATATTTACAAAAGCAAATGAAAGAATGGAGCGGTCACCAACTTATGTAACACTAGACATGTGCGATTCATTTCGACCAAAATTTTGGCGACTCGTATTTCAGATAATACGAATTGCATATCGGCTGCATCAAAACCGAAGCAAATCAGTATATAACGAATCAATTTGTATTGATTTGGTATATAACGAATCGATTCAAATCAATTCGGTATATAATTAATAGAATTTCTTATGCCAGAGCAAATCTTCTTACCCTAAAATTTCTAACTTTAGCATCGAACCATAATTTATAATCCTAACTTCTAAACCTTTTTTCTCATCCTAATTTCTATTTCTAAGCCTAATCTAACCCTACTTTCTAACTCTATACTCAATGTAAAATATTTATTTTTTGATCAGGTTTTTTTTTTAGTCATTATTATAAAGGTCAGCCATGGAGGTGGTAACTTTATGATAGGAGGATACCCGATAATGGTGTGTGTGTGTCTAGTTTTATCAAATAAGACAGAGCACCCAGAGCCCCACATGCATCTCCAGATAGATGTGATACATGATTTGAAAAATTCTATTATTCATTATAATTACCATAAACCTTTTCCAAGTTTCTTCTTATATATCAAAACCAAAGTAAGAGCTGCGCTATGCCATGGCGGAGACCCCCAAAAAGAATCAATCACAAAACTGTATTGGTCTTTCTCAGAAGTCTGGCTTTCCTCGTTAAGCCAGATCTATTTATTAAAATACACAGAATTTATAGCCAATCAGTGTACAGATACATTACAACATCAAAGTTTAGCCACTCAGTTAAAGTACTACCATATATGGTTCACGAGACCCTTTCCCCTCTTCCCGCTTCTGCGCACATTTTCCTGCACTGAACATAACAGGAAATCGGCCACAGCTCATATCCTATAGAAGGAACAACGGTCTATGCAGTATTGACACTAACAAAATGGAGGGGGGGAATTTCACAGCCCATTTATAAGAACCGGCTTTTTAAAGACTAAATATTTATTATATTTACAGGAAATTAAAATCTAACATGATTTGAGTCAAACAAGACTCAAGTTAGTTTATGGACAGCAGCAAATTCTCGCATGCATCTTATCAAAGGGGTGAGAAATAGATCAGCTGATAGGGTTCTGTATGGCTGGCTAGTCTGGTCACATGCTACAATGTACCTGTTTATAAGAAAAACAAGCCAGGACAATTATTACAATGATACAATGATCTTGATAGAAAGGGGGAAAAAATATTGTTTTCAAAAAGTCTGGTTGTCCAAAGTCAGCAACTTTCATGCGCTGCCGATATCTGCTTTTACAGGGTCGAGGACATCAGAAACAAGTAACGAATCAGCAACTGATACAGGTAAGATACACCTAGTAAAGCCACTCACATCTCAAAGTCACATGTAACACTTTCCTACTGACAATCTGAATTCCTTCTCTGGGATCCATCGCAGCTTATGTGTGACGTTCCATGGTCGCATCCATCCATACAATTACAAAACCAAATGAAAGAATGGAGCTGTCACCAATTGATGTAACACTAGACATGTGAAATTAATTTCGGAATGAATATCAGTTTGTCCAAAATTTCGGTGACTCATATTTCAGATAATCTCAGAAAATACGAATCGCATGTCGGCTGCATCCCGTTACGTCTTGGCTCTGCCCCCTGGTGGTGGGAGCAGGGATTTGCCAATTGCTGGCTTTCAAGCTCAGGCTCTGCAGACCGTCTCTACTGGGTTAATGGTCTGCTTTCACATGATCTGCTCAGCCCTATATATAGGGCCTACTATGCATTTGATCCTTGGATCAGGATAGACTATGTTCTACGGAGTTCCTGTTCCTTGTGTCATTTCTAGTTTGAGTTCGTGTTCTGATTCTAGATTTTCTGTGTATGACTTCATGCTCTGGTTTCTGGTTTATTCTCTTGTCTGTCCCCCGAAGTTATCTGCATTTTGTTTATGTGAGTTTGTTTTCACTCTAAAGGCATTTGGCCACGAAGCCATTTGGTGTGAGTGATACTCATGTCATTGTTTTGTACTCCCTGGCTGGGAGTGTTAGGACTTTGCAATTTACTGTATTCATTGTTTTCGAGTATCGAGTTCTGCCCTGCAGTGTGCTGCATTTATTGTGTTTCAAGTACCGAGTTCTGTCTTGCACTGTGTTGCATTCATCGTGTTTTCAAGTTCGAGTTCTGCCCTGCAGTGTGCTGCATTCATTGTCTACCTTCCACGTTCCAACCCTGTCACCCTGCCCTCTGTAATCCTCATGTTTTGGTTCCCATGTGTTTCCCTGTGCTGCTTTCCATGAGATGCAGCTCAGGGGTTAAGTTGTCTATTAAGTTCAATTGCTCGTTGAGCATCTGCTGGTGATATGGGCTGATTACTCCCCTATATAAAGCCATGGGCCCATATCACCATGCTCTTGCATCTTGTTCACTTCAGCTACACTTTTGTTCCTGAGAGCTCCCTGTTATTCTATCCAAGTTCTTTTTCAGGTTTAAGGTTTACCTTATTTCTTTTGTTTATCTGTCTGTTATTTCTTTAGTATCCCCAGGTTCCAGTTTGTGTTTTCACGTTTATCAGTTTCAGTGTTTCTCCATTGTCTGAGTTTCATGTTCTGATTGATTTCCTGGTATTGACCCTGTGGCCTGGCTGATGGATTTTCTCTGCTGTATCCTCGCTTTAGCTTGAGGTAAACGTTTTGGTTTTGACTCCTGGCTTATTCACTGACGACTCTTCTGGACATCCCTAGCTGTACTGTACATATTGTTTTGTGTCCCTGCTGACCACGACTTTTGGGATTGAAGTCCTTCCCTGCAGGTTGTGGAGTGTATGTACTCCAGGTATTCAGTGTATACCCTGGGACTCTGGCTACTAGGTAACCTTTTTGTAAGGACCGATCTCAGTATAGGTCTCCTTTTTTGGTATAGCCATGCAGAGGTCCCCAGTGTCTCCTGTGGTTATTCACGTATCCAAGGTTATTGTTTCCTGCATCTCTGCAAATAGGGGCTTTTACTCGTACCAGGGCCCTACTTGGCGCATGCCGGGTACAGCCATATGTGGTTGAATGTGACACTACCCCAAGTCCCGTGTTCTGTCTGTTTGCTTATTTAGTTTTGTTTTCCACTCACAGGCATTTGGCCACAAAGCCATTTGGTGTGAGTATTACTCAGATCTTTGTTTGGAACTCCCTGGCTGGGAGTGTTAGGATCAGCATTCATTGTGTTTCCAAGGACTAAGTTCTGCCCTGCAGTGTGCTGTATTCATTGTCTACCCCAAGTCCCGTCATCTGTCTGTAGCTGAGAAATTATACCCAGTGCAGGGCTTCCTCGTGTGTCTGTATCCTGCACGATCTTCCTTGTTTTCCAAGTGTGTGCTGGAGTCTGCAATCTACAAAGCCTAAAGGCTCCCCATCACCCTATAGGGGGCCTACTGTTACATACCGATTTGATTTGTTTTGGATGTGTAACGAATCAATTTGGATCGATTTGGTATATAATGGATTAATTCAGTATAAAATGAATTTCTTATTTTTTTTATTTAAAGTCTGTCATCCATTAAAATGTTTAAAAGAACGTAAGTCCGCAACTTTCATGTGCCGTCTATATTAGCTTTTACAGGGTCGAGGACATCAGAAACAAGTAACGAATCAGCAGCCGATACAGGTAAGATACACCTAGTAAAGCCACTCACATCTCAAAGTCACATGTAACACTTTCCTATTGACAATCTGAATTCCTTCCCAGGGATCCAACGCAGCTTATGTGTAAAGTTACATGGTCGTGTCCATCCCTACATTTACAAAAGCAAATGAAATAATGGAGCTGTCACCAATTTATGTAACACTAGACTCTTGAGATTCGTTTCAGAATTATTAGCTTTTTTTTGTCCAAAATCTGATATGAATTTCTGAAGTATTCCTGAAAATACAAATTGCATATCGGCTGCATCTGAAAGTAATCAGTATACAATGAATCAATTAGGATCGATTCAGTATATAACTAATTGAATTGTAGCAAAGCTTCTAACCCTAAACTCTCACCCAAACTTCCAACCCTACTTTCTAAAAGATGTGTCACACTGGGTTTTTTGCCAGCAGTAGGTTATGTGTGAGAGGCTGAACCCGATGAACGCATGTCTTTTTTCAGCCTATGTAACTATGTAACATACAGGGTTATTCAGAGAGCGGTGAAAAGCAGGAGAATGACTGGAGAATGAGAAATTCTAGGTCAAAATAGCCGATGAGGAAAGTCAGATGAAAGGGAGAATTTTTCTGGTTTGGCTATTTTGACCTAGAATTTTTCATTCTCCAGTCATTCTCCTGCTTTTCACCGCTCTCTGAATAACCCTGTATGTATCCAATTCATTTCGGAATGAATTACAATTAATCTGAAATTTTGGCAATTCATATTCCAGATGTACATCCAAAAATATGAAATGGCATTTCGACAGCATTTGAAACTAAATGAATTGATATTTAGCAAATTGATTCGGTATATAAGGAATTGAATTTGTTATGCCGTAACAAAAACCTCTTTTGAAACAAAACGGTCTTAAAAGAAATATAAAACAATCTTTAAAAATATAAAGAAAAAAGCTTTTTTGTTTAAAAAAATAAAAATAAAAATAAAATAAATGGTCATAAGTTCTTAATGTCCCCGTAATAAGGGTCTCAAGGTGAATGGGCAGAATCTTGAACGGTCACCTTGATTTTTTTTCACCGCACTTCTGCAATTTGTGCATATAGGAATCATTCATTGGTTCTCTATGGGACAATCTCACTGCCGCTGAACTGGCACCGTATTTAGCTGTCAATTGGCCTGTGGTGCTGAATCCAACAGAATCCAGCACTGCAGGCCAATTGACAGGGACGCGGTGCTGTGCAACGACCTAACGAATTGATTAGTGTTGTGTTTCCATCGCAATTCAGATGAAATCCATTCGTTATTTCGGACGTACTTTGTAATTTATTTATTTTTTTATCACCACAATCTCGATTTTAATCCTACTGTTCATATTTTATTCTTGCATCCATGTATTAATAGTTTGGCTGATTGTTTTTCTTAACTTTTTGCTCGGCTTTGTTAAACCCTTGCTATCATGTTGACTCCCTTCCCCCTCCGTACTCCCTTCCCCTCCGTACTCCCTTCCCCCGCCGTACTCCCTTCCCCCGCCGTACTCCTTCCCCCTCCTCCCTTCCCCATACTCCCTTCCCCGTACTCCCTTCCCCCTCCGTACTCCCTTCCCCCTCCGTACTCCCTTCCCCCTCCGTACTCCCTTCCCCATACTCCCTTCCCCGTACTCCCTTCCCCCTCCGTACTCCCTTCCCCCTCCGTACTCCCTTCCCCCTCCGTAACTCCCTTCCCTTATTGTAAATACCTGGCATACACAGCCCACACACTTTAATTCTGCAATCTCTTCCTTCACACAGCATCCATCTACCAACACCCCCAGCCACACAACCTGCATTTGGACTCCACCATCCCCAGTCCTGGTCTAAAATTTGTAACTTCCTTTCCAGCTGCTTCCACTTTGCCAATCACCCTAATTAGCCAAAGGTTCTAGCCCTTCCCATGAAATCTTATTTCTGGCCACCAGCTCCACACTCCCCCTGCTCCCTCTTGTTTCACATACCTCTGTCCCTTAGATTGTAAGCTCATGGGATGTCTGGCTGTGCACTTGTTCCAAGTGCTGTTTTAGCAGGACAATTAACCTACGGGCAGGGTCGTCTGCACCTAATGTATCTTTATTTATTATGTCTTGCATTTGTGCTTTCCCCATTGTAAAGCGCTACGGAATCTGTTGGTGATGTATAAGTACCTGTAACTGTAACCTCTAGAGGAAACTGGAGAATCTTTTGGTGGAAAAGGGAGAAGATGAAGAGTAAACCAAGGGTCAGGATACAGAGGAACGTTTAATGCGCGTCTTACCAAAAGATCAGGATTAGCTAAAAATACAAATTAGTGACTTCACTAAACTCAACACAACTGAGCTGCCCGACTCAACGAGAGAGATATGGTGTAAAATGCAATGTGACCTTTTCCAAGAGCAAAACCAGGATCAACCCACTTATTATTTATTCAAGTAATAAAACAAGCTGTATTGTGACAGCATAACTGAGCAGATTCCTATTAAATCCGTGTATTGATGCAATGTGTTTCTCTGTTATAGGATGTCTCTTTGAAGTTCAAGAGATAGAGGTAACAAATCTGTTACCGAGTAACGATCAGATCATTCCATCCCATGAACCGGATGATGGAGCAGTATTTACCTGCAGAGTGGAGCATCCCAACCTGGAGCCACCCATAGAGAGAAAAACCGACCAGCTACAAATAGAAAGTGAGTGTGTGAGGAGCCCGATTACTGTATTTATTTTCTACAATTCAGGGAGTAGGTCGTTGTGACGCTGCACTTTATATTTTTAGAATACATTTGCTATATATTGTTTCACCAAGTAACATGTACAACGCAGCTGCAATATGGCGCGTGAGAATTTGTCGCTGTAGCGTTATACTCATTGTGACATACTGTAGCTGGATAGTCCAGTGTGTCAGACGGAGGTTTGGCATTATTGCATTTATATAATGATTTGGCGGCATCCATTCTAGACGCTGCGGCCTTTTAAACCACTAAAATACCTTAAATACTTCTTAAGTGGTTATAACACACTAGGGACCCCATTCCATGGTTGGTGTTAAATGTCAGGCACTAATGGAAAATCTGAGCGTATGCCGTATTTCATTAGCGCCTGCCATTTAACACCCGTATTATGGCGGAGCCACTTTCTCAGCAGCTTGCGCTGCATTACCTATGAGCCGCAACACAAGAACACCAGCAGGATTAAGTTATCAGCTCCGAGTCCATAGAACTCCTCCATGGAGAGAGACGCAAACGCGCATGAGTAAAATCCATCCGGGACGGCAGAAGGATATGTGGAGGAACACTGGGAACTATGGGCCCTGTCACGGAATGACCCAAGAGGCTCGGCGCAGCGAGCCCAGGACGCCAACCCAAGACATTTTTAAAAGGACCTATGTCATGGAGCTGAGGCAACGCTCCATGCTTCAAACCTCAAAAGACTTTATGGTCGGTTTTATCGTGTGATTTTAAATATTTTACATTGTTTGGTTTTAGTTTAATTTAGTTTAGTGAAATGACATAGCTTTGGTTTTAAAATATACTTATATTCCTGTAGAGAAATGTGTGTTTCTGTAGCTAGTAAATAAGTTTTGCTGTTGTGTAATTTATGCGTCAGGGAGTTTCCCCATTATCTAGGTACATGTTTAATTTAAGGGATCTCTGATAGTGTGTGTTTAATCTGATGTGCTGGAACAATGGATATACAAATGTTGTGTGCGCTGAAGGCTAAGAGAATGTGAAGAATGTTGATTGTAAATAACTGACATAATCTAATTAGATGGGTGTGCTAGTAATTAGTATGGGTATGCAAATTGTGACTGTTATACTTCAGCATAAATAGTGGCGTTGTTCATTAAAAGGGTCAGTTCATCTGAGTGTTTGAAACATACAGCTCTGCCTGGTGTTTTCATTTCACGTCGGCTACATATCACCACCGCCCAGGAACGGGTCACTCTAACTCCGCAGCAGAACATCGATTCGCCGCGCCGTTGCGCCACCTTGAATCGGTATCTTGGGATACCGCAACCACCCCGAATCGGGTCCTCAGCTGAGCGCCGTGCCTGCATCTGCAAGGAGACTCTACCGAACCGCGGTTCACCACGCAGACCGTCTCCAGCCCTTCAATGGTCAGTAGATCCGCTGCTCGAGACGCCGAGTGCCGTGCCACTCGGTAGTCCGGGCGATTTCCACCGTGGGTGCCCCATCTACTCTACAGATCTCCACCGCCACGTAGTCCTCTACCCAAGCCGCTCGAGATGCCGGGTGCCGTGCCACTCGGTAGTCGGGCTTGGCAACACCAAAGAAGGGGGTCAGATAGAGCAGGACCGCAGGCGGATACTCCCATTCCGCCACACTGGTGGCAAGCGGTGGGATAGCTCTCTGCAACCCCCAAGAAGACCCATACCATGGCCGGGTACAGCGTTTACCAGCGGGACGTCCTGCGGGACATGTTGGAGAATCGGGGAGGGACCCCCGGCAACAAAAAAGAAAACCCTAGTGAAGGAGCTGACCCGGATGGACCAGCAAAGAGTGAGGGCCCAACCTGGCCCAGGACCCTAACGAGCGCCTCCGGCAGAGCACTCGCTCATTGATCATGGGATGCGGCCTCACCCCCTCCGAGGACATGGTGAGCCGGGTAATGGTGGACCTCCAAGCGCACGAGTTGCGGATGGCGGCGCTCTGTATGAGTGGTGAACTTTCTCTGACCCGTCCCTAAACCCGTAGAACCCTGGGTCGAGGTTTACAGCTCGACTGGAGCTTCACCCCGGGAATCTGCACCCCCCAGTGATACCCCTTTCGGAACTTACAGCTTTCCTGGAGTCTGTATTGGGGAAATCGCACATCCCAGCGACCCTTGGGTGGAGGCTTACAGCCCGCCTGGAGCTGCATCCGAGGACGCCACACCCCCCAGCGAGTGGCAGTGCCACTGTCTCAGCACCCTCGCGGACTCGAGGGCGGAATTCCCGAGAAGGCTGCAGGAGGGCCTGGTCCGGTACCACGGGTCCACAGTGGAGCCCACTGGGTATGAGTGGCGGGACGAGATCCGCCAAGAACTTTGGTACGAGGCCCTGTACCATGAAAGGGACTACCATGACGTCCATGTTCCCTCTGACGCTGTCATCCACCAGGTGCAGTATAACGCTCGAGCAGCGTTCCTGCAAGATCGGCCCCGGAGGAGTGGGAAGCAGAGCTCCAATACCTGGTGCAACAGGAGATTGCACTGGACGCCGCGTACCGCGCGCTCCGGTGGCTGACCGGCCCCTGCTACCCGCACCATTGACGGTGCCTCCACCGCAGGCTCCCACTACGGCGGCACAGGGCTGCTCTACGAGAGCATGTGCAAGGACCCCGGGTTCGGCGAAGGGACAGAAGAGCGGTCGGAGGAGATTCTGGAGCGACGGGAAAAAGAGCTCCCGTACGAGAGCAGGGACTCTGAGCTGGAGGAACTGGAGTTCCTAGCAGAGCGGGAATGGGAGCTCGAGAAGGCCTACAGAAGATTGCTGGACGACGCTCCGCAGTTCGGCCTAAGCCCCATGACCTGGGACTGTCTGGTCGAGGAAGCAGACAGCCCAAGTGACCCCGAAGGATGGGAGCCCGAGATGCTCCCATGGGTCCCCGTCGGGACACAGTAGACGAGCTGGCCAGGTCGGAAGCACAGCAGGTGCCAAGCGACCAGCATGGGCGCGTAAAGGGTCCGAGTGGCCAGAGAGGAAGTTATCCTCCCGCCCCGCAAGGAGACACGGTGCCCCGTGTCCGCTGGCCCAGCAGAAGAGCTGGCAACGGAGCAGAGCGCCGCTGGCCTCTGCCCATCCTCCACCATCTGCCCCGAGGAGCAGAAAGGGGATAACCCGCGCTGCGATCTCGCAGCCGTTTACCCCATCCAACCCCTGGACTTTGTTCCGGTACCCACCTCCCCAGCAGAAGAGCTGGCAACGGGGCAGAGTGCATCTGGCCTCTGTCCACCCTCTGACGCCTGTCCCGAAGGGCAGACGGAGGATTTTCCCGGGCTGATTGTTGTGCAGCCCTTGACCCCATCTTCCCCGCTGGACGTTGCTCCCGCACCCGCCTGCCCAGCAGAAGCGCTGGCAACGGGGCAGAGTGCCGCCGGCCTCTGCCCACTCCCCGTCATCTGCCCTGAGGAGCAGGCGAGTTTACCCGAGCTGCTTGTCTCACAGCCGTTGACCCCACCTGACACCCGGGACGTCATTTCTGCGCCCACTTCCCCAGCAGAAGAGCTGGCAACGGGGCAGAGTGCCGCTGGCCTCTGCCCACTCTCCGTCATCTGCCCTGAGGAACAGCAGAATTTACCCGAGCTGCTTAGCCCGCAGCCGTTGACCCCATCTGACCCCCTGGACGTTGTTCCTGTGCCCACTCCCCCAGCAGAAGAGCTGGCAACGGGGCAGAGGACCGCTGGCCTCTGCCCATCCTCCACCATCTGCCCCGAGGAGCAGAAGGGGGGTACCCTCGGGCTACTTATCCCGCAGCCATGGACCCCACCGGAGCTGGAGGACGCCATTCTCCTGCCCGGGGACCCTCTCTCGGCATTGAACCACCCAGCCGACGCGCTGGCAATGGGGCAGAGCCTGGTCCCCCTCTGCCCATCTCCACAACCCTTTGGCCCGGAGACCCCATGCAGCCACTGTTTTCCCCAACGGCTGACCAGGACACTCGGGGCGCGGGCACTTGGCACCCGTTTTTCCCGGGTGCACGGTACCTCCGGAGATGGTACAGGCGGTAACCCTCCCCGACCACAGGAGCCCTATCCCGGAGGGGGTAACCCCAAAGACTCGTACCCCCTACACGTCAGGCACTGCCTCCAGGACAAATGGAGAAGCCTGGTGACTCGCCTCCTTCCCACAGACTATGGGCCGCAAGGACTGCACCGACTTCCCCGGTGCGACCCGTTGGGGTCCAACCGGGTCCGTCGGACTTTGGAAAGGGGGAGGAGTGTCACGGAATGACCTGGGCTCGCTGCGCCGAGCCTCTTGGGACGCCAACCCAAGACATTTTTAAAAGGACCTATGTCATGGAGCTGAGGCAACGCTCCATGCTTCAAACCTCAAAAGACTTTATGGTCGGTTTTATCGTGTGATTTTAAATATTTTACATTGTTTGGTTTTAGTTTAATTTAGTTTAGTGAAATGACATAGCTTTGGTTTTAAAATATACTTATATTCCTGTAGAGAAATGTGTGTTTCTGTAGCTAGTAAATAAGTTTTGCTGTTGTGTAATTTATGCGTCAGGGAGTTTCCCCATTATCTAGGTACATGTTTAATTTAAGGGATCTCTGATAGTGTGTGTTTAATCTGATGTGCTGGAACAATGGATATACAAATGTTGTGTGCGCTGAAGGCTAAGAGAATGTGAAGAATGTTGATTGTAAATAACTGACATAATCTAATTAGATGGGTGTGCTAGTAATTAGTATGGGTATGCAAATTGTGACTGTTATACTTCAGCATAAATAGTGGCGTTGTTCATTAAAAGGGTCAGTTCATCTGAGTGTTTGAAACATACAGCTCTGCCTGGTGTTTTCATTTCACGTCGGCTACATATCACCACCACCCAGGAACGGGTCACTCTAACTCCGCAGCAGAACATCGATTCGCCGCGCCGTTGCGCCACCTTGAATCGGTAGTTGCGCCACCTTGAATCGGTATCTTGGGATACCGCAACCACCCCGAATCGGGTCCTCAGCTGAGCGCCGTGCCTGCATCTGCAAGGAGACTCTACCGAACCGCGGTTCGCCACGCAGACCGTCTCCAGCCCTTCAATGGTCAGTAGATCCGCTGCTCGAGACGCCGAGTGCCGTGCCACTCGGTAGTCGGGCGGATTTCCACCGTGGGTGCCCCATCTACTCTACAGATCTCCACCGCCACGTAGTCCTCTACCCAAGCCGCTCGAGACGCCGGGTGCCGTGCCACTCGGTAGTCGGGCTTGGCAACACCAAAGAAGGGGGTCAGATAGAGCAGGACCGCAGGCGGATACTCCCATTCCGCCACAGGCCCTATCACGTGCATATCGCTAAAAAGGACTACATGGAGGCTTGTGCTGCCAGGTCTCATGACCTGCAGGATCTCACTCTTGCGAGATTGCGCATGCCCACGGAGTGATTCGTTGATGGAGACTGGGGACTGTTTATCCCCTGTCTCACTCTGCTCCCGGCAGTCAGAAGCAGCAGATCGGGTCTCCGTTCGCGCCGTGGGATGCAAGGTGAGTATCTGATTTTGGGGGGGGGGGGTTCAGCTGGTGCTGACTGATTCTTCAGAAGCGCTATCAGTTAGCACCAGCTTCTAGCCATGAGCAACTTTTCAGTAACCGCAGCGGTGTGTAATTTGTGTTAGGACTTTGATCCTAACGCTAATTAACTCTTTGCGCTCGCCATGTTAAGGGGGAAGCGAGCGCAATCATTGATGCACGAATTTTTTTTCTAACTTATTAGTGTTTGGGATGTGATATGGTTGGTCTGTGGTAACCTCTATTAACCATACGCTCACGTATGTTAAGGAGGTGATAGGGCCCTATTTGTTGCCATGTTTTATCTGCCTGCGGATTGAGGACACGGTGCTTGTTAGGCTCCCTGCAGCAAGGGATCTAAGGTGAGTATGGGATTACAAAGTATACGAGATGTTAATATACAGTAAGCTGGCGCTACATCCGAGACTCTCTTGGATGGATAAACCGTGAAATAAATAAGACGTGCGGCCTGGCTCCGGTGGGGGCCGCCATCTTGGATAGCAGCTCCAGCCCTGGGACACCCTCACTGCCTGACGTCCTCACGCATAGCGTGATGACGTCAGATAGCCGGGGAACCCCTAGCTGCCCGGAATCCCCTGGTGGAGATAGGGGGTTCATTTGAGGGTTCAGAGATGCTGATGGGGCTGTGTATAGAGATGCCATGCGGCCTAGCTCCGGTGGGGGCCACCATCTTGGATAGCGGCTCGACCCCCGGGACGTCCTCACGCATAGCGTGATGACGTCAGATAGCCGGGGGAACCCCTAGCTGCCCAGAATCCCCTGGTGGAGATGGGGGGTTCATTTGAACCCCGATATCTCCAGAACCATGGCAGCTAGGGGGTCATGGAGGGTGTCAATCGAAAGGCCTGAGCATGATACCCAACATGACAAGGGATAAAGTAAAAAGAATAAAAAAAACGTGTATTTTTTTGTTATTTTTATTAATGCAGCAATATTGTTCACATTTCAATTATAATGTGAACAATGATGCTGCACTAATGATTTTTTTCTATAGGGGTGCGTTTGCTATAAATCACGTAATTCCCCCCACAAAATGTAACAAGTCCCCATTTCTAATTTTTGTACAAGCACACCCCATAGAAAACATGACCGCAAACACTCATGTGCTAAAATGTAAAAAAAAAAACACTTTACACACTGCAGATGATTAAAAATTCAATTTTTATTGCATTTTTTTTGTCATAATATACAGGCAGGACATGACGTATACATATAAAAATGATATATTATGAATCTGCGGAGTCTGCCGGAAAGAACGATATCTAATATGTCTGGGTCATTTAATAAAATGTGGCTTCAAATCGCGTTTAAACATGATGAGCGAAAGCGGTAAAAATGAGCTGAGCACACAGCAGTGAAATGCAGGGTTAAGGGGTTAAACAGCATATCAGAGGAAGATTTAGTAGAGAAATGAACATTTCTCAGAAGCACAGGTGTTGTTTGATACATGTTCAGATCAGGAGACACCACACCCTCAGTCTACAGACAAATGTATCAAATTCATCAGACCAGACTAACACCTGTTTACGGCGTTTGAGAACACAGGTCATTTAGAGGTGAGAATCTTTGCACGTAGACATTATTTTTTAATTCAATATCTAATAAACCGTTGCTTATAATATTCTGCAGTAAAAAATCTCTTAGTTCTAGATTATTTTTTTTAGCATTCTTTATACTTTTTTCAAAAAACAATTTTCGAACACGCCAAAAAGTTCGTTCACGAACTTGCGAATGGCCAAAGTTCGAATCGAACTCCGAACTGAACAGCTCATCCCTACTCCTCACATCTTGACCACCTTAAAACACTAAGGTGGTCTGGATAAGTAGTGTCCCTTTAAGGAAAGTTTAAAGTAGTAAAGTAACAAATCAAATAGCATTGCACTCAATTTATATATCTCTAAGGGGCATAGGCATAAAACCTGGAAAGAGGCTGTTTCTGACCCTGGGGTGACCAGCTTGCTGTAGATTCCAAAGAATACAAGAAGACCATGAACTCCAATGCTGTGTCTAATCAGGAGAAACTCAAGAGAGGCTTTAAACTATGATTACAGAATCTACATAGACTAAAATATATCCATATGTGTAATATAGCACGACTTCGAGCAGATCCAAGTGACCAACTTCCAGATATGCGTCATGGGAAGGTGACCGGAAGATGATGCCATATATCCAGACATAGCTACAGGCAGATTTTGCAATCATTTCAGGGGTTAATGAGATGACATTCATGCACAGAAGACTTTGTAAGTCACTGTTGCTATCTTAGTATTATATGCTAAGGAAAATGATAAAAGGGAAAATGATATAATTTTCCTTCTTTTCCTTGTTAACATTTTCCCTGTTAACAAAGAAAATGTTGATCACAAAAGGAATAATCTGCAAACGCTGCGCTCACTAAAACAAATGAATCGGAATCAATTTGGATCATTCCATATGTCGTAACGTCGATTAAGATGGTACAACCTTATCACATAGTGCTATTCGAACTAAACAAATTAATCCCAATTGATTCATTGTTTTTGGCACCAATTTTCAGAGTAGTTGAAATGTGTTCCTATTTTTGCAGTTAGGATATTCGGATACGTCCCAATTTCCGAATTTCAAAAAAAGTCATCCAAAATACGGTTCGCAACTAAACGAATCGCACATGTCTGACACACCATAGCAAGTACACATTGGAGACGGCAAGTGAAGGGTCCCCTGTTACACTTATATATGTATTTTTAAGGTGCTGAGTGATTTTTGCCGTAGTGGCTCACTTGACATTGTGAGTGGTGTTATAAAAAACAATCAATATTCCTATTCATATTTACCAAAACATACAAGTTAGATCTCTGTATTCTGCTGTTGGTTTCAATCATGCAAAGGCGTGGCAAGCGTAGCTCTAGCTAGCGGGAAGCAATAAAGACAAATACACAAGCGTGTGTAGAGTAATCACTTCAATTTGATCCATGGATTTGGCTTTATATAGAACACCTACAATTGAGTAACATTGACCAATCAGTGTACAGATATATTTCCACGTCAGAGTTGACCATCACGGTGTCACGTTGTGCCGCTCCAGCCCTGTCCTTCTGTATTCATGAATATCTGTTTTTTCCCATGTGTTTCTATGTTGCTAGTCCTGGGTTGCAGTTTAGGGGTTAATTGTTTCCTTTCGTGTCTGTTCACCTGCTGATTGTTGTCCTGATCCCCTCCCTATTTAAAGCAATGGGCCCATATCCCATTGTTCTTTCATTGTTCCGGCCTGCCTGTATCCAGTCTGTGTTCTGTGCTCCTTGCTGTGTATTCCCAGTCATAGTTTGTATATTTTGTTCTAGTTGTTCTTGGTCTAGTTCCCTGTCTGTTGTTTTTCCCAGTTATTCTCGTGTTCCTGGTTTATGTTCTGTGTATGCTTATTACCTGGTTCTGACCCTTTTGCTTGGCTGACTTATTCTTCTGGTTCTGGATCCCTGGCTTATGTATAAGGTACACGCTCTGGTTAATGACTCCTGGCTTTTCTTGACATTTCTTGTGGATACTCCTTGTCTGTACCGTTGTTATATTTCTCATACACATTCCTGTATACATCTGTATATCCTTAGATTCTGCACGGCGCTGCTGTATTATATTTCTTTAGAGCAGATACGGCTATTCTAAAGACCGGTCTGTCAGAATAGGGCTGCTCTATACCATGCAGGGTCTCTGGCCTAGGCTGTCTACTCTGTATCCTCTGCATATTGGGGCTTTCCTTTGTACCAGTACTAGGGTTGCACCGATACTAGTATCAGTGCCGATACTGGGTACTGCAGGAGTACTCGGTACTCGTGCAGTACCCCCGATATTTCCCCCCGATACCGGGAGCCGGCTTGCCGGCATCCAAGGGGCTTGGGTGGCTGTGCGAATGCTCTATCGGCATTCAGACAGCCACCCTGGAGCTGACCGCCATACTTAACTTCCTGAGCGGCGCCGGGAAAGTTTCCACGCTTCCGCATGTTGAAGGATCGCGGCTGGGGTCCTTCAACAAGCACACGTGCAAAGGCTTTGTCGGCGCCGCTCAGGAAGGTAAGCTCCAGGGGCTGCTGTCCGAATGCCGATAGAGCATTCGAACAGCCGCCCCATGTCTGGTCTGGGGTCTGAGCTGGGGCATATATCCATGAGCTTGGGGGCATATATCCATGAGAGCTTGGGGAGAGATAGATATATCTATCTCCTATATCTCGGGATATATACATGTGAGCTGGGGGCATTTTTATGAGGTCTGTTCTTATTGGAAAATGGTCACATGACTTAAAATAAAAGTATCGGTACTCGGTATTAGTGAGTACTTGAAAAAAAGTATCGGTACTCGGTCTTAAAGTGGTATCCCTAACCAGTACCTCACCTTATGTAAGGTGCCCTCCCTGTGACTAATTGTGACACACGGTCACCCCAAAGTCACTTCTTACCATAGTTAAACCCACAAAACTCTTTGTCATATATTGAAAGAACAAAGAGAATTATTTTTTTCTTTTCTGCACCGCAGCTAGAATGGCTATTAACAGGCGATTGAAAGGAATGCAGCACAGGTGTCTCTCGGCTTGCTGGATGTAGTTTACCTGTAAAAGATGCATTGTATGGTTAAACCGGCACACTTTGGGGAAACCTGAAGATGCATTGTATGGTTAAACCGGCATGCTTTGAGGAAACGCGAGAAGATGCATTGTATGGTTAAACTGGCGTGCTTCAGGGAAACGTGAGAGGCATTGTATAGGATAACCTGCTGTGTGTGTGAAGGATTCAATGTAAAAAAAACATTTTTATTCAACGTTTATTTTTTTTAATCCGCAGCAAAAAGCCTTTTATTGCATTTTTAGAATTTAGGTATTTTTCCCGGCAAAATTTGAGGTTCAGACTGTTTTTTTTTTTTAAAAACGAGGCTTTTTTGCACTGGAACACTTTATATTTTTAACCATGCACTGCATTAGCGCTGGTTCCCAGCACGGGTCTTAGCGTTTCCCTAGCTAATTCTCTAATGAATCTTGTACACGGACACGGTGATCTGTTGGTGGGTTGTCAGACGCTACCTTTTAGCGACTCACGTTAGATTTTTCCTGTAGCGTTGGCGTTTTAGCTCACACCAGCTGACAGAGCCCTAAATATTTCAGGATTCTCAGACCTCACATTACAGGATCTGGAAATGAGAGGTAACTGATACCACATAATGAACGGATCCCTGTACAAGCTTTTCGATGCATCGGAATATGTGGTTGGTTTTGGGAACGTATGAGGGCAGCGTGGCAAACCTTAACACGTGACCCCCAAAAAAGAATATTAATATGTCCATCTTTTACAGGGGAATGCACTGATAGAGAAATGAAACGTCGATCAACATCTGTAAAAGAACGTGTACAC